>APFE030352749.1:0-24634 GCA_000404065.3 Pinus taeda
GGGACAGTTGAGGCCACGGGCACTAACAGGTGATCAGTAGGTAAAACCCGCGATCTCCGCCCGAAAATAAGGAATTTTTATATTTTTTAAGTGTTTTAATACATATACGCGGGTTAGGTATGTATGAACCCGCATATACACGTGTTTAACTCAGGGGCAATGTCGCGTACAGGGAATAAAACACTGTTTTTTAGATATATGACCAGGTCTAGAAGGAGGGGTTGCCCTAGGCCATGGCTGAAGCATCACAAACCATACTGGTGAGATTTGGAGCTATAACACCCATGAGCGATTATTATTTAGGAAATCTTAATTGTCCCTAGATAAAATCTATTTTTCGATTGCAGAAAGGAGGACTAAACTACAATTGGCCTTACAACAATTTACACAGTTTTTTGCAAGCGTACTATATGTTTTCATTCTGACTTAAAGCTTTAATATGAATACCTCAGGGAGCATATTAGTTTTTGTCACCCACGTATGATTGTTATTTAGGAAAATCTTAAATTGTTCCTAGGTAGAATCTATCCACCTCACCTCGGTTAGCCGGATCAAAGATATCTTAGTTGCCTTCCATCCCTGGCCTCCGCTTCATCTCTTTCAAAAAAAAAAACCCAAAAAATTGTTTCATGCGCAGCCATATGCTCCATATCCTCCTCATAACCAAGAAAAACACACCAGCAGTCCCGCTCCTCGGACTCCATGCCCAATGGTTTGAAATTCATCACTCGATGCACTGCCTCTCTGCTTGAGACCATTCTCTCCTCGCCAAAAAACAAAACCCTTTGTACTCAATAGCTAGCCTAAGATCATTCCCTAAAAACAAAGCTAAAATCCCAAAGAGAGAGCCCTCTCTGACTGCTGGTAGGCTAGGACCGGCAGTCCAAAGCCTGGTCTGTGGTTACCTCGGCCGTATCCCTGAAGGAGCCAAGGGACAACCTGAGCGATAACATAATGGCGACTCCACTGGGGAACCTTTTGAGATAACTTCAACTATCAAATTGGAAGATGGCTCCCAAAAATCATTCACGTATTACAAGGTCGAATCCGGACCCAAAGCCCCCAACTACTTCTGAGAATCCAAATTTAATCCCTAGAAACCTCAGGAAGATAGAGCAAAGAGAAAATTTAGCTGATTCTAGTCCTGAGAAAGTTCAGCCAAGCAGCGGTTCAACCCCTATCAAAGTTCTTTTTCACTCATCCCCTGTTTTCCCTACTTCATCATCTACCTCGCCATCCACCTCACCCACACCGCCGTTCACTGCACATACTACAACTACAACTCCCATAATCACAGTTGTTCCAACTGTTCCATTCATCCCTGCAGTTCCACTCGTCCCTGTAAATATGGCTAATAGATATGCCCGTTTACAGCTGCCTAGAAACCCCGGGGCCATGCCTCAGGACTACCAGACCAAGATAACTTATTTTGATGGCACCAATGCCTGCACGGCCCTTCAGCATACAAAGAAATTGCAAGATTACTTTGAGAGCTATGAAATTGACGACGATACCGTAAGGATGAGGATTTTTGTCCAAAGTTTGACAGGTGATGTCAGGCCATGGTTTAGAGCGCTTCCAGCTAATTCCATAGCAAATCCAGAAGCCTTATACCACACATTTATCAATAGGTGGGAGAAGAAGAAAGACCCATTGCACATATTGTCCGAATACGACACCATTAAAAGAGGCCCTCAGGAGGTTGTCTTAGACTACTGTGCAAGGTTTAACAATGTCTACAATGCAATCCCACAGAACCTTAGGCCTCCACCTGATCTTGCTATATATAAATTCCCCGATGGCTTCGATTCTGACATGGCTTATCAGTTAATAGAACGAGCCCCTCAAAGCCTGGCAGAGATGCAAGACGTTGCTGTGAGCGTAGAGGCAAACTTAATTGCTAAGAGAAACAGAGCCAGAGCCAAAAGAAGAACCACCTTTAAAGATGAACCTTCAGCCCTAGACCAAAAACTTGATGCTATTCTCAGTGGCATGCACAGACTAGGATATAGAATAGAAACCGTTGAGAGAAAGGCTACGTGGGATGCCCCACAAGCCAACACTATGAGAAACCCTAATTTTAGGAAAACTCACAACCCAAACGCCGGACGATCCAGCCCAGATCATGATATAAGACCTCCGTTCCAAGAGAACTACACAGAGGCATCGACATCTAGCGAGCCATTAGAAGATACTCACATAAACTGGGTGGGCTCAAAGAGTGAACAACAGGTTTTCTTAACACAAGAAGATTGCCATCTTATCCAACAAAACCAAGCTGATCTAGACTTTAGTGAATTTCAGACTCAAACCGGAGAATCTTTTGACTTCAAACAAGGCTACGACTCTACTGTGTATGAGGTGCACAAGCAATAAAAGCTAAGGAATAGAACAATTGATGTGCCCGAGTCAGTCAAACAAAAGCAAACAAAACAACCCAAGAAGATTAAAAGCTCGATTGTTATTACAGATCCAGTTGATGACACGATCCCAAAACTGCAGGAAGTAACCATGGAAGACATAACAGACATGCAGTCTGCTAATGACCAGCCTTTGCTATCTTCCCCCACAAAAGAAAATTTGAATAGCACTCTGCAAAACCTTCCCAAAACAGAGATACCACAAAGTAGCACTCACCATAACACTGATAGTCAGGAGGAAATCATAGAAAATACACTTGAAAGGGGGAAATCAGCTACCACCAACACAAAGACTCCATTGGAGAAACCATTTAGCTTAGAAGCAGAAATAAGCAAACTAAAAATTTCCATCCCCCTCTCTGAGCTTGCCAAACACAATGTGTATAGGCAACAAATCCAAAAAACACTTCAAATGCCAGAGACCAAAGATGATGTCAATATTTTAGATGATACACCTGAGCTGTTATTCGGTCCTGAGGTTAACGGAAAACCAGCATATGGAACTGTTCTGCCCTTTTACGTGAGCTTGCATATACACGATAAAGTCTTGCACAATGCTATGTTTGATTCAGGGGCCTCACACAATCTTATGCCCAAAGCAGTAATGGAAAAGCTGAACCTTGATATCACGAGACCATACAAAGACCTATTCTCCTTCGATTCCAGTCAGGTCAAGTGTCTAGGTTTAATCAAGATCTATGTGTGTCTTTAGTCCAGTATCCCAAAAAAAAAAATTTGATGGACGTGGTGGTCGCCGACATTCCACCAAAGTATGGGATGCTCTTGTCAAGATCTTGGGGAGCAAAGCTCCAAGGATCCCTTCAATTAGACCTCTCTTACGCCACTATCTCAGTCTTTGGGCAACCAAAGAGATTGTATAGAGAAACGTTGATGAAGTATGTGGTGAGTAGTGAGGAAAAACCCCAAAAATTTCCCATTCACTCAATCCATTCTGACATGGATTCATTTATTTTGTTCAATGACGATAGTTCCCCAACCGATGACAAGCCTTTGGATTTAGAACAAGAAGCAGGCATAACTGAGGAATCAGTTACCCTAACCCAGCAAACCCTAATCTCTGAAGAGGCTCCTGAAACAGGAAATTCAAAAACGCTTGCTCCAATGATAATTTCAACTCCCAATGCTAGTCAAGACCAAGAAATCCTATGGTATTTGGAGTTTGACGGTTCAGTAAATAAACTAGGAGCAGGGGCAGGGGTGTGGATCCATAACAGCCAAAACGACCATGCAGAAGGTCATGCCTATAGATTGAATTTCAAATGCACCAACAACATGGCAGAGTATGAGGCCCTCCTTTTAGGCCTTAAACTCATTAAAGCTCTTAGGGCCACAAAAATTTCCGTTCTAGGTGACTCCGACCTAATAATCCAACAAATGAAAGGCAACTTTGTCACCAATGACAACAAGCTAAGAGCTTATAGGACCGCTGCCACAGAAGTACTCAATTACTTCATTGAATCTAAGCTTGCCAAGATATCGAGAAGCCATAACATCCATGCTCACAGTCTAGCCACTTTCGCTAGCACTTGCAAGCTCCCTTTTTAGCCTAATCACCACTTCACTGCTGAGGTAAAGCATAGGCCTGCTGTCCCTAACAATATTAAAGATTGGAAAATCTTTGAGGATGATGCACAAATTAACAATTTTTTGACTATGCAGCAAGAATTTTCAAAATTAAACATCGACATGGATACCATGGGTGACCAACCACAAATGACAACCCAAATTTAGCAAACCCTAACAACTGAAGAGGCTAGAAAAATGTTGTGCCCAACTAGCTTTGATGTCAAAGACATGCAAGAGCTTAGGCAGATACACTTAGCAGAAATAGCTGAAATAGAGGCTGAAGTCATTGATTTAAAAGACAATTTCTTACCCACTGGTCACACCCGATTAGAAGACATCTTTGATGCAAATGATGTCCCCAAAAAACCAAAAATACAACCTCAAAATACTGCAATTGAAGAATATAATATTGGAACCGCAGACAAGCCTAAAATGATCAAAATGTCCAAATCTTTGCCACCTGATCAAAAACCAAAGTATATTGACCTATTCAAAGAGTTCCAATATGTATTCGCTTGGAGTTATGAGGACTTGAAGTCCTATGACACCTCGGTTATTCAACATACCATCCCTCTAAAACCAAATAAAAAGCCCTTCAAACAAAAACTAAGGAGAATCAACCCAGTCCTTCTCCCTTTGATCGAAAAGGAAGTGAAAAGAATGTTTGAGGTTGGCATTATAGCACCTATTAGATTTTCGGAATGGGTATCCAATCTTGTTCCCACAAGAAAGAAGACAGGTGAGATTAGGCTTTGTGTAGACTTAAGGAATCTGAACCAAGTCTCCCTTAAAGACCACTACCCATTGCCCAAAATGGATCACATTCTCCAAAGGGTAGTGGGGTCATCCAAAATTTCTTTGCTAGATGGCTTTTCGGGTTTCAATCAAATACTTGTCCACCCAGATGACCAAGACAAAACAGCCTTTACAACACCGTGGGGAACATTTAAATATGTGAAGATGACTTTCGAACTAAAGAATGCAGGTGCTACCTTTCAACGGGCCATGGACATTGCATTTTCCAGGGAAATCCATGATTTCTTAGTTATCTATCTCAACTACCTAACCCCTTTCTCCAAATCTGACCAAGAACACCTCAAACACCTCACGCAAGTATTCATGACATGTAGAAAATATGGCATTTCTTTAAACCCCAAGAAGTCCCTCTTCATCCTTGAGGAAGGCAAGCTTCTAGGCCATATTATTTCAAAAGATGGCATCAGAATTGATCCAGAAAGAATCCAAGCCATTCTGCAAATCCCTTATCCGAGAAACATCAAAGAGTTGCAGGCATTCCTTGGAAAAATCAATTTCCTAAGGAGATTTATCCCAAACGTAGCTGAGCTATTAAGACTGTTAAGCAACATGTTAAAGAAAGATTCCAAGGTGAAATGGAATCTAGAGGCCAAGCAAGCATTTGAGAGTATTAAAATTGCACTAAACCAAACTCCGGTCCTCACAAGCCCGCAGTTTGATAAGGATTTTATCATTTTTTCTTTTGCTTCAGAGCACACGATAGTTGTTGTCCTTCTGCAAAAGGACGACCAAGGAAATGAAAAACCAATTGCATTCTTTAGCAGAGCCCTTAGAGATGCCCCTTTGAAGTACCAAATCATGGAGAAATAGGTCTATGCTCTCGTTAAGGCAATCAAGGATTTTTGAGTTTACATTTTATATTCACATGTGATGCCTATGTCCCACATGCTGTCGTAAAAGACATATTAACTCAAGAGGGACTAGAAGGCAAAAGAGGCAAGTGGATTGCCAATATCCTTGAATATGACATTGAAATAAGACCCACTAAGCTCATAAAGGGACAAGGTTTAGCCAAACTGCTATCTGAAACCAATTTGCAAGCCTTAGACATTAACCAGCTAGACAATGAACAGGAGTTGGCGACTCCACAGATCAGTGAGACCTTTTTGCAATCCCCATGGTATGCTGATATTTGTTACACATTGTTAAACCTGTTTTCTCCTCCAAGATTGTCCAAGACCAAAAAGAGTTTTTTACAAATGAAGGTGTCGAAGTTTTGTGTCATAGATATTGCTTTGTTTTGGAAAAACCATGAAGGAATATTGTTGAATTGTTTAACTGTCAATGAAACTGACCATGTTATGAAGGATTTCCATGCAGGGGACTGTGGAGGGCATTTATATTGGAAGTCCACTGCTGACAAGATCTTAAGGGTGGGTTTCTATTGGCCCTCTTTGTTTGCAGATGTAAAAAGGTTTGTTGCCTCATGCCACAAATACCAGATCTTCGAAGGCAAAAGAAAGTTGCTTCCCTTGCCCCTTAGACCCATCTCAACCGAAAAACCTTTCCAACAATGGGGTCTTGACTTCATCGGAGAAATCCATCCCTCTTCCTCAGGCCAGCACAAATGGATTCTTATGGCCAACGACTATTTCACCAAGTGGATTGAAGCCATACCATGCAGGCAAGCCAATGATTCCACCATTATCCAATTTCTTGAAACCAATATCCTCTCTAGGTTTGGCTTCCCTGAGAAAATCATTACAGATAACGCCGTTGCCTTCAAATCCAAAAAAATTATTAATTTTTGCCATAAATTCCACATCATGCTGGGCCACTCCACAGCCTATTATCCTCAAGGCAATGGCTTGGCCGAATCTTCCAACAAAGCCTGATTAATATCATCAGGAAAATGCTAGAAGAAAACAAGAAGAACTGGCACAAAAAACTTATCAATGCCGTTTGGGCTGACAGATTGTCAACCAAGAGGTCCATCGGGATGAGCCCTTATGAGTTTGTATATGGTATGGAGGCCAGATTTCCATCTTCCCTGGGCATTCCTGTTATCAAGCTACTATAGGAAATCCAAGATGAACCAAATGATATTCAACGAAGAATTAACTAGACCATTAATCTTTAGCAAACTAGAGACCAAGTTTTCAACAGAGATCAGATCTTACAAGACAATCTGAAGAAAATATTTGACAAGAGGACTAAGGCTGAGGATTTCTGTGTTGGCAACAAAGTTTTGAGGTGGGACTCATGAAGAGAAGACAAGGGGAAACATGCAAAGTTCGATTTTTTATGGAAAGGCCCATTTGTCATTAGCATTGTGCAGGGTAATAACACGTATTTCCTCAAAACTGCAGCTGACAGCACAGTGGAGGACGGCCCTGTTAATGGCCGAATGTTGAAACATTATCGAGATCCCTTCTAAAGGATATAATGCCCCTGTATATATGTTTAGATTAATATTTGTACATATGGCAGCACTTTCCTTTCTCTTTTTTTTTGTTGTTGTTTTGTTTTTATGTATATAAGAAATCGATTACTTCGAAACAAAAGGTTATGTCTCCCTGATAAATCACAGCAAGTTCACATTTTGGATACATAAAGAAACAATTGTCACAAGATCTGGCAAACTAGATTCTGTTTGAGGACCATCAGTACATGGCAACATCATTATTTCAGACCTTGTACCCCGTGAAAACCTTTTTCAGGCCAGCTAGAAACTTCTCAAGAAAATGTTGCTAAATATCTCTCACAGGATATAGCATCTAAAAGTTTTGAAGGTTTTATTTTTTGATAAGATCCTCTAAAAAATCTCTAAAGGAAGGCAACGATTGATTCCGCACCATCCTTCCTTCATCATCTAAAAATAAAAAAAGAGGTGGAACTCAAGCAAATCTATCCAAAGCACATGTTAGAAACTTGGTTGCTTGAGGAAAATGTTGCCGCAGTCAACACAATTCTGTCAAAGGTGCTGACATTGCTTTTACCACATTTATCCAATGGATATTCAGCGTCTCTGCTTTCTTTCCTTTACTATCCACTTAACTCCTCTGTTGTGGATCATACTTACAATTATTTTTATATATCCGCAGATTCAAAAAGCCCCTCATTTCCACTCATTTGTAAGCTAGAGTAAAAAGGGTCAATGGCATTTGCAGTGGTAGTTATTTTGAATAGATCCGACCTCCAAATGCACCACTCTCAGACCTGCTAAAACACAAGGCTACCATTTACATTGCATTTCTTTGTTGAGAAGACTGTTTACTTTGGCCTGGAACTATCAGCTCCAGATTTGGCATGAGGAGTTTTCTCTGGTATGCAAACAAGTTAATGCTAATATTGATATTTGTAAAGTTTGTTTCCTTTTGTCTACGAATATCCCTTCAAATGTTTTTACATCCAAACACATTTCCTTATCTAGTATCATTCCATGTATTCTAGCTCTTATCAAGCTAGGCTTATGCCTCAAATTAACCCTGGTGTGATAAAAAAGGGTCATAAGTCTTTGACGCTGAGAGCTAGAAAGAAATAGTTTCTACATTGGCCTGGCAAGCAGCTTCATATATCAAGCCAGATGCTAGTGAAGGAAGAGCAATGGATCCTGTTTGTTATATAAAAGTGAAGATGTGCATCAGAAAGACAAAAAATCAGCTTGTGAGAGCTTTTCACCACCATCTTTTTCTTCTGGTCATTCAATATTTGGGTTTTTCGATGAGAAGAGCATGCCCTAAGTGAGGGTTATGATGCGATCCTTCTGTTTCTCCTAGTGAGGGTTTGGATGATTCGTATCTCTTCACATACAGAGGAGATACTCTGAATAAGAGAGGTATATACACAAGGAGGTCTGAAAATAGAAGAAATAGTTATTCCACCATTGATAGCTCAATGCCCAGCAATTCTGTAGATTCAATGGATAATTGTATAGGAGTTGCTTCTACATGTATCCTGAGGACAAACATGATGTTTTTTATAGAGAAATCATCATCGTTGTTTGTTGCCAGATCTATGCCATCTACTTTCAGATTTGCAGATGAGGGACTAGAATCACCCACCTCAGAACAACAAATGGATTGGTTGCCTCAAAGTTTAATTAGATTTCCTAAGGATGAAAAGCTCTGCCCAACAGATGAATTTGTTAAAAGTGAATGCACATACATGGAGGAGACTATGCAAGATGATAGAGGTAAGGCTGATTTTTCTTCAGATTTTATGCATGATATGGAAAGTAAGATAAAATGTGAAGGAAGTTTGATTTTTATGAATGATGGTGAAGCAAGAGGGAAACAGCATGGACCATGTTTGTTAGATAACTGTGTTGACTTAGGTGTGTGGAGAAGGCTTGTTTCATTTGAAATTCAGTTTGGGTTGGAAAGGATGTAGTCTTTGAGGTTGGGTTATGGTTCCAATTGGAATTGTTGTACAGGAAACTCTGGGTTGAATTCAGACAAATTTTTAAAATATTTTGTCCCAGACATTAATGTGGCTAAGGTCTTGGACAGCGCAAAGAGAAGTCTTGTGAAGCTCCTCTCTCTCCAGGACAACCTTGTGTCTTCTGTTAACATTGCATTGAATCTGGGTTTGTCATCAACATGCACAGCTACTGATAACAGTACTCTCCATTTGTGGGATATTGAGTTTGGTAAATGCCTGAATAAGATGAAGGTAGATGACTATACAATTGTGGGAAGTCATATTGGGAATATCCCTGGATTTTTATTAAATGGTATTATGTTCAAAAGAGAAAAGCCTTCAATGTTCTTGTGGGACCCTAGGGACTTCTTCAAACCTTTAAATTTCACTGTGGGAAATATGTCCACATTGCACAGCGTACAGTTGATTGACAATCAAATTTGTGTATCTGTTTGTTTTGATGACAGGCTGTTTGATTTAAGGATGTTAGGTTCATCACCCGTTGAAGTAATCAGCCCTGCAAAACTGTCTTCTTTTATGAAAGTAGGAAGTTCCATGCCAATAGAGAATAGTAATTGCTTGGAAGATTTGTTCTTGTTCAGTCTTGGTGACCATGAAAACGAAGATGATAATGAGTTTTATGAAAGTGCTGAATATGGAGTTGGATATTCTGAAAGACGCTCCAGGTCTTGTCTTGTTGAGAAAATTACAGGAGCCCTCCGCATGATTGGTATACATTAACCAATCATGCTGTTACAAGTTGATCGTGGTGGAATTATATTCCATGGTTTTCTTTGTAATTAAGATGCAGGACATTCTCAGATCGAGATCTGCAATTTCTTCCTAATTCTCTGTAAACAGAACCAAACTAAAAGTCTTTTAAGTAGATACTCATTATCACAGCTTCAGCTGTATTCTAAATCAGAAGCTCTATTTTTTACCATCAGAAGCTCCCTCGTGTCACGCATATACAGAATTTGTCACAATTAAAATTGAGATGCTTCCACAGAGCTCCGATTTTGATTTTTCAGTCAGACCTATAATTCAACCATTTGAATTCATTTATGATGTGAATCTCTTGGAGAACCTATCTGAATTTTTGATGTGCTGGCATCCTTTCAGTCCCACTTAGACCTGGTAAAAAGCAACTCGCTTAGAGATAATTCTGTGACATTCGTTATTGTAGTGGACAACTTGATGAGCTGGAAGGAAATTGGCTATTTATAATGCTTTAAGAGCTCGAGTTTGTTCTTAGTTCTCTAAATGTTTTTTGGGAATAATGAAGTTCGTGTTTTGTCAAAAGCTGAGTATATTTTTTACAAATCGTAAGAGTGTGTCCATTGAAGCAAACTTTCAGAATGGAGTTTTCATTTTTCCTTGGTGCAGTGCACATTGCAAATTGGTCACGGATGCATCTTGATGATGCTAAATTCCATGAACCAGAGGAGGACTGGATAAGTCGTCCAGCAGAACAACACGGTGGTGATCTTTTCCATCTTTTTGGTCTAGTATCTTCTAGGGAGATTGTTATTGCACCAAGTCTACCTAATGCAGGAATTGGGGATGCTGATGATCTTAGGGGATTGAAGCGTAAAAAGGATTGTGGTAGCTGCATGCTGGGAAGTGAAGGCCTTGGATAAAACAAAAAATTGCATTAACTGTAAGAAATATCAGCAGAGGGAGATGAATGTTCATGATGTTTCTGTGCATGCATCGGTTTTGGGAAAACCACATATTCTACATGATTACAATGACAGATCTCAAAAGGTTGATCAAGACACTCAGGCTCTCAGGGTTGCTGCCAGATTTATATTGGACTGCCTTGTTTGTATACCTTCAGAATTCCGCGCCTTTGCTGCAAACATATTTTGACGATGGAAGACTTCTTGGCAGTTGCAGTGAAGGGCTCTGCAAAGAAAATGGCAACGCAGCTTGTTTTTATTATGTCTCTTTATGGCGGCATGCATCATGCTCCTGTAGCACTCATGAAATCACATGCTTGTCAAGCGATAGATATATTGGTAAAGAATTGTGTAGACTGTTTTGATTCTACAACTTTATTAGCCTTGGATAAAACAGAAAGTTGTATTAACAGTAAGAGGTCTCAACAGAGGAAGCTCTTCCAAGAAGCTGTTAGCTCAATGTGCAACGGCAATCTCTGAAGATAAAGAAGAAATGGCATCACATATAATCACAAATTTGAGAGAGACAGTCTCAATTCAAGGAGACCCAATGGAAAGACTTGCATCTTACACGGTGGAAGGTCTTGCTGCACGAATAGCATCTTCAAGAAACGGAATATACAAAGCTTTGAATTGTAAAGCACCACCAAGCACTGATACTTTATCTACCATGCAAATATTATTTGAAGTTTTCCCATATTTCAAATTTGGTTGCATGGTGGCCAATGGTGCAATTTTTCAAGCCTTCAAGGATGAGCAGAAGGTTCATATACCAGATTTTGAAATTGGGCAGGGAAGTCAGTACATAAGCCTCTTAAAATGTCCTTGCAGAAAGGCCTGGTGGGCCTCCACATTTGCCCATAACTGTAGTAGATGATTCTGAAGATGTAAGATATATTCCTGGGGGATTGGATAATGTGGGAAAGCGGCTTGAAAAATATGCAGAATCCATTGGTGCTTCTTTACAATTTATATCAATTAGAAGAAAGGTTTGAGATGTCCAACCATGGATGCTTGAGATAAATCCAGATGAGGTTTTAGCATTCAACTTTGCATTCCAACTGCATCATATGCCTGATGAAAATGTGTCGACAAAGAACCTACGTGACCGGCTTCTGAGGATGCTGAAGTCTCTCAACCCTGAAGTGGTCACAGTTGTAGAACAAGAGGTTAACACTAATACTGCACCTTTCTTACCCCAGTTCATGGAAGCATTAAACTATTACTCATCGGTGTTTGAGTCTCTAGATGCTACAATTCCAAGGGATAGTAGAGATCGTATGAATGTTGAAAAACAGTTCCTTGCCCGAGACATAGTGAACATAATTTCTTGTAAGGGGGAAGAAAGGATTGAGAGGTATGAAGTCGCAGGAAAATGGAGAGTTAGAATCACTATGGCAGGCTTTAGTGTGTATCCTCTCAGTGCTAATGTTAAGGACAAAGTTAAATCTTTGCCCCACCAATCATACTGCAATAGCTACAAGACCAATGAAGAAGGAGGAGCTATGTATTTTGGATGGTTGGACATAATTCTCATTGCAGCATATGCTTGGCATCGAGAAGCAAGGACTCTAAGAAGGTTCTTGTACAAGAATTTCTTAAAATTTGTTGATACCATTGCAGAAACTACATCTGACATTCATGTGTGTCAGGTAAAGAGGAAAATGTTGAGGCTTGCTAAAATCAGTGATATGCCTGCCAGCACAGTGGGCAACTGGATAGAAACAGTTACCATGTAACTTTCGAGAATTTATGCTTGACTAGCTGAAAAGTATTGGAATTTTTTTTACTTTTTGGTTGTGACCTTGAGTACAGAGTCTCATAATCAACTAGATGAAAAATCAAGTCATTTTAGCAGCCAACCAAGGAATGTTGCAGTCTACAGTGACAATAGATGATCAAGGCAATCTGACCTGCTCTTCTTAGCTTTTCACAAGAAAAAGGCCATCCCCAAGTGGAGCCACTGTTAGCCTCCTATTGCAATAGGGGTTCATATTTCATGATTGACGGTTTTCATGTCAAATATGTCATCTTTTTATTACTGCAAAGGTTCTATATTTCTAGAGAGTTTCATTTAGATAAGTCATTTGAAGAGTTGTTCAGTCAAGGGAAGGCCAAACAGTTTAAACTTGGCGGATTGGTAAATAGGTAGAGAAACGAGGGCGCTCATCAGCTTAATCTGAGCCCTGGAAGAGACAAGGGTCGATTTAGATAGGAGGATAGCTGAAAGAAAGGTTGAAAGGCTGGGTATGCTAGTTCAAGGGCACCCAAACCAAAATAAGAAAAATTGTTAGGAGAGTAGGCCGGGTAGGTAGCGTTGTGGTGGCAGAAACATGGCTTGGGATCCATTTCATTATATTCTCAAGCGTGTTATCCGTTCGCATCTCAAACATAAGGCAGTTTCAATTTGGAGGAGCTCAAGCGAGGCATGTCTGAATTTCCCTTTTTTCCCTCCAAACACTCGCTAACTTCCCCTAATCTACTTAAAAAGGTCTTGTTTCCCCTTCAAAAGCCTAAGATTCCTATCCTTAGCACTCTCTGATCAGATTACATATTAACTTCTACCTTATCATCTAAATCCCAGTTATTCTTCCCTCCCCATACTAAAAACATTATACGAGATCCACCTAAATACATATCCCCTCCATTGGTTGAAATATAACCATAACTAGCTCAACATTTTCTGCTACTACTACAAACGAATATGAACCTTTAGTTCTGTTTTTAATGGTTGTGAAGTGGTACTTTGGAAATGTCCAGTGGTTTGGTTATGTCTATATCTATGATCATGTACATTCAAGAAAAATGTTGGATGGCGTTTTGGGTTTTGTATCCCAACCTTGGCAATGGCACCAGCACCCTCTGTTTTCATGTGTGGGACAAGATTGTACCCAAATGAAACAACCATGTGTTTAGAAGGATAGTGTTTGTAAATTGGTTATATTCTAGCTATTACCTCTTATTATACTGTCACTTGTTTGCAGTGGTGCATTTTCTATCTTGCTGTCCAAGGATTACCAGAACCAAACATATTGGCAACCTGATGATGCACATGGAAAGAATAGAATAGAGTCTGCTCA
The DNA here is from genome assembly GCA_000404065.3 of Pinus taeda. Lineage (NCBI taxonomy): Eukaryota > Viridiplantae > Streptophyta > Pinopsida > Pinales > Pinaceae > Pinus > Pinus taeda. The sequence goes on from APFE030352749.1 coordinate 13,948, forward strand.
ATTTAATAAGGACAATTCTTTTGTGGATGGAATTTTACAGTTCTTTACAAGTTTTGTGCTGTATGGTTACTTGGTTCCATTATCACTTTATGTATCTATGGAAATAGTGAAGGTAATGCAAGCGTTCTTTTTAAATATGGATATACGCTTGTACTATGAAGAAATTGACAAGCCTCCTTCTGCTCGAACTTCAAAATTTGAATGAAGAATTGGGTGAGGTTAGCACCATCCTTTCGGACAAGACAGGCACTCTTACACCTAATGAGATAGAATTATTCAAATGTTCAATTGCTGGTGTGTCTTATGGAATAGGTATTACTAAGGTACAGAAGGCTATGCCAGAAAGTGCGGGCAAGAAGCCTTCCTTGAAAGAAGAAGAAATCTTTTGTTCAACTCTTCAAAAAAGGATTCAACTTGAGGGATCATAGACTTGAAAATCAGAGCTAGATTTCACTGAATATCATATATGGCCTTTTGCATTCCTAGAGGCACTCACAGCATGTTTTACATTACTATAAACTAGCCACTTACACACACCCTAAGAGTAGATGATGGGAGCCTTTAGCTGTTGGCAAAAAAAGAAGATGCAGAGAAGACAACATTGGACAAACATGGAGATATTATTGATGATTCAATGGGAGCCTTTGATGCTTTTGATATGTCTGGTGAATCGAAAAAGGCATTAGTATCTTTTGGTCTAGGAAATTACCTTCTCTGTGTTAGGCCTGTAAATGATCAAGCATCCTTTGCAGATGGTGAAATATCTCCTTCCTTTGAGTGGTCAAATGATTTGAAAGGTGTAAAAGTTGTTTGTAATTCAGGACTTTTTGACAAATTAAGTTATCACATCAGGTAGACATTTTATGGCCAAAATGCAGAGTCAGGCTTTAGCATGATTCATTGTGGCCTAAATAGCGTGGGTACAAAGACTAAAGATATTTATTTCCTAGTCAGAACCACAAAAAGAAAATTATCTGTGGGAACATTGTATACTCCTCAGCATCCAAAGCCACAGTCCCAGATAGTTGCTTTGCAAGAACAGCAGGATATTTTGATCTTGCCGACCATTCAAGTGTCCAATCTTCTGGAAATGAAGATTGCAGTGACATCAAGTGATCATTTAGACAAACTCAGGAGAGATATCTGAACAAAGTGGTGGCAATCATGCAATTCTTAAGGGTGGACAGAAAGAATACATGTATGCAGATCTTAGTAAGCTTTTTTTGACAGTAACTCTCTATGATCTGAAACAAACGAGCAGTCCAATAAATGATGGTGACTGGGGAAAGTTTTCAAACAAATCTAAAGGTGAACTGCATGACCTCGATATAGAGTTGGATTTTGGGGATGGAAAACACATTCCTATGTTAAGGTTATCACGAGGAGATATGGGACATTTAGAGGTTATCATTCATACCCAATATGCACTTCAAAATGACACTGATATGCGACTAATTTTTTGGGCCTCCCAATAGGAGTCCTTCTTTATGTGGAAAAGGAATGATAAACAAGCTCATGAATCAGGCAACATAATTCCTCTGAGCTATTGGACCGGCTATTTTTCCAGTGAGCTACAGGATTGGATTGGAATGTGAGTCAGTATTTTTGAACTCCAGGAAGTATTGATGCTGATCGAACGTAGCAAACTTGATCTCAGTTTCAAACCATTTTTCAACATCAGCAAACTCCAAATGCAGCAATCCAAAATTGTTTGCCATTGCAAGAAAACTCATTTATGCAGGACGCTTCTGTTACACATCATGCATCACACAGTTAAAAAAAAAATGCGCACATACTCAGTGGCAATCATAGTTAAAAAAATGTGCACATACTCAGTGGCAATCACAGTTAAAAAAATGCGCACATACTCAGGCAATCACAGTTAAAAAATGCGCACATACTGAGTGGCAATACTCATGGAAGATTTGACAATTTAAATTCTACTCTAAAATCTGTCATTGGTGGTAAGATCATGGTCCTTGGCAGCCACTTATTGAAACTGTGGATGGATTCATAAGATACCAGTATGATAAGAATGGCTTTGGTGCACCTTCACAAATATGGATGGCTTCCACTAAGGATCCGAATATAAGTCCTCAAAAAATTAAATTTAACTGTTGGTGTAAGCGGGAAACCTGACGCCTGCTCTGTTTTTTAAAGATATCTGAAGGTGTTGTGTCATAGCCAGATAAACCAAACTAATACACCTGGAGGTTGTATTGAATGAGCACAGGAGATAAGTTAGGGGCGATTGAACAACTGGAGTGGTTTGAGAGGAAAGTGAATGCCCGATACGACAACGAAGCAACTTTAGCAAACCGACAAAGAGGCCACATAAAAGCAACAGAACCGCCCGAAGGATACAGATAAGAGTATTCAAAGCACAGCCCTCAGTCACATAACCAAAGCTGCCAGCTGCCTTAGCGCAGGTCTGTTTAGATAAATATGTATTTATTCCCAGCCCAGCGATGAGTTAAAGACATTAATTCATAGATATTTTTTCAGATATGATCGGGAGATATTTGTTTGATATTTTTCCCGTGACATCTGTTCAAGGGAAGGCTATAAATCCTTCACTATATAAACCACCCCATAGTCAGTTTGAAAAAGAGAGAAAAAAAGTAATAATTGGTCAATGAAATCTGATAGAGATTAGTTGTGTACATCTAGTATGATTCATTAATCAAAGACTGCGGGAGTTTTTTTTGGAAATGGACTGTGTGCTGTGTCTTGGTGTTTGAAGGGGCCTTACGGAATTCCAAATCTGCCACATAATTCAATAAGTGCCTCTCATCTCTGTTTTTATTTATGTTTCACGCTCATAATATGCTCATATCGCCATCTAAATAGCAACTAGAAATATTAGTATAGAATTTGCTGAGCCACACTCTATGCTCAAGGTCTGCTATTTTTTTATGTTTTCCTCTGAACTGGTAATGAATGTTGATTCCTTTGGCCTCTTATCTCGGCGAATCTGCCCATGTTCTGGCATTTATGCAAGAAATTTTTATCAGCTCCTAGACAGAGCTTTTTTCACTTTCATGTTGATATGCTAAAATAACGATTTTGTTTGTGTACTCCTCATCTCCTTAAGACTTCCAATCCAGCTGGTTTGCGCTGTATCATTGAAAGTTTGTTGGCTGAGAGATCAAAGATTATTCAAAGGATCAGATAATGGGTTGTCCACTATGCTTTATTTTTTTAAAAAATGCTGAAGAGTGATCAACAAATTCTCATGCTCTCATATGGACTAATAAAACATTTCTTGTCTGTATAAAATCAGTTCTCATATATTAGTTTCATTATCACTATTTTTCGATTGCAGAAATGGAAGACTAATCGACAACTGGCCTTATAACCATTTACACTAAGTTTTTTGCAACTTGGCTAAGAGCTTTAATATGAATACCTCATGGATCATATTAACTCTTTTCCACCCATGAATGATTATTATTTAGGAAATCCTAATTGTCCCTAGATAAAATCTATTTTCGATTGCAGAAAGGAGGAGTAATCTACAATTGGCCTTACAACAATTTACCCTAAGTTTTTTACAAGTTGACTAAGAGCTTTAATATGAATACCTCATGGAGCATATTAACTCTTTGTCACCCATGAACGATTATTATTTAGGAAATCTTAATTGTCCCTAGATAAAATCTATTTTCGATTGCAGAAAGGAGGACTAATCTACAATTGGCCTTACAACAATTTACACAGTTTTTTTTGCAAACGTACTATATGTTTTTGTTCTGACTAAGAGCTTTAATATGAATACCTCAGGGAGCATCTTAGTTCTTTGTCACCCAAGTATGATTGTTATTTAGGAAAACCTTAATTGTTCCTAGGTAGAATCCATCCACCTTACCTCGATCAGCCAGATCAAAGATATCTTAGTTGCCTTACATCTCTGGCCTCCGCTTCATCCTTTTTTAAAACCCAAACAATTGTTTCATGAGCAGCTATATGCTCCATATCCCCCTCATGACCAAGAAAAACCCACCAGTAGTCCTGCTCCTCTGACTCCATGCCCAATGATTTGAAATTCATCACACGATGCACTACCTCTCTGCTTGAAACCATTCTCTTCTCACCAAAAAACAAAACCCCTTGTACTCAATAGCTAGCCTAAGATCACCCTAAACAAAGCTAAATCCCAAAGAGAGAGCCCTCTCTGACTACTGGTAGGCTAGGACCGGCAGTCCAAAGCTTGGTCTGTGGTTACCTTGGCCATATCCCTTAAAGAGCCAAGGGACAACCTGAGCGTTAACATGTCCAAAGGCTGAGATTGTGGCATATGACATGTCAAGTTGTAAATATCCTTGGAGTTTAGCTCCCCATGGTTTTGATAATAGCATGGAATATTTAGGTGGGCTGTCAGCAACTACTATATCCATGAGAATGCTCTTAGTGGGATATTGTACTAAGGAAACACACAGGTCTTTGATTAACCCTAGACACTTTACATGACTTGAGTCAAATGAAAATAAGTCCTTGTAAGGTCTAGTAATGTCCAAGTTTATTTTTTCTATAACCGATTTATGCATTAAAATGTGTGCAACCCCAAAATCTAACATTGCATTGTGAAAGATTTTATCATGAATGCTAAGGCTAATATAAAAGGGTGGTATTCCTCTTTCTAGGGGTTTTATATTAACATCAGGACCAAATATAAGCTTAGGATGATCATCAAACAAGTTGAAAGAGTCTTCATTCTCAACAAAGTTTAAGGTTTTGTTTATTTGAGACTTACAGGTTTCACTTTTAATCAGCTCTGTTAAGGGAACTGAAATATTAAGTTTAGCTACCTCTGCCTTCAAATTGAAAGGAAAAGGGGTTTTTTCTATTTGAGGACTTGGAATTTTCATGCCAGGAATTAGAGTAGGTTGCTCTTCTTTTTCTGCATTTGAGGTATTTTATTGTGGACTTTCTAATATGGTGTCTAGAGATTTCTCCACTGTCTCCTTGGAGGGGATTGAAGTGGATGGTTGATTTTTAGGGGGTCGGTCATGGGTTATATCTAAAATGGTGGGGACATGAGGGTTCTGATTTGGTCTAGGGAGAATTTGGAGAGTTTTAGTAACTAGAGCTGCTTTGATTTTCTTAGGTTGATTTGGCACTGTTTTCTTGGTCTAGTCATGAGTGTCATAATTCTTTTTACTCCGTAAGTTGTGTTGTTTGTGTACTTCAAAGATGGTAGAATCATATCCTTGCTTATAATCAAATGATTCTCCAGATTGGGTCTAAAATTGCTGCAGCATATGCAGTTCCTTCTCATCTTGGGTCAGGAAGACAATTTCCTCATCATCTAATCCCATCAAGTTAATGTGTGTGTCTCATTCAAGGTCATCTAAATGGGATGTTTTAGCATAGCTTTCCTGAAAGGGAGGCCTAATATTCTAGTTAGGTCCATTCTTTCTAGTATTTTGATTTTGATTTTTTCTAAAGTTTTGGTTTCCCACTAGAGGTCCCTGTTGATTATCCCACTGAGGCTTCCTCTCAATGTTCTCTATCCTATCCATTAGTTTTTCCATACCCTTGGTTAGAACATTTATTTTAAGGTTAGAGGGTGAGGCTTCATCTTTGGCATATCCTCTCCTTTCATTCCTAACCATAGCTCTTTTTGCTAGCATGATGGCTTCTACACTAACTGCTACACTCTTCATGTCTTCTAAAGTTGGAGGATTTCCCTCTCTCAGTTGGAAGGCCATATCAGTATCAAACGCATCAAGAAACTTTATCAGTGCTAAGTGAGGTGGGGATCTAAGATTGACTGGTATTGCATTGTATATATTTTTAAATCTGGTACAGTAATCTTAGACTATTCCATTTGGTCCTCTTCAGATGTTTTCAATTCTAAAAGGATCTGCAGAGTGTTCTTTTTCTTTTCCCATCTATTTTAAAATTGATGATAAAATATATCTAAACTATCTATGCTATTAGCAAGTAACGATCTAAACCATTTCCTAACATCACCATCTAGAGTCTAAGCAAAAAGTCTCATTTGAACATCTCCAATATCAATTTCATGCAATTCAAAGTAGTCTGTCATTTTGTTTACATGATGTTGTGATGTATAAGGTCCTATGCCATCAAATTGGACAATTTTGTTTTGGTAATCTTGTGGGATGGCACCAAGTGGGGCAAGTAACACAAGAGGAGCATATCTATTTTCCATGGCTCTAAGTTGGGCAGGGCTAAGAAGTGGGGTTGGGGTGCTAGGAGATGATACAGTAGTTGATGGAGAACTAGGAGTAATAGGTGATTGATGGGTAATGGTAGGTTGGTAGGGAAGTGAAGGTATAAATGGAAGTGAGGAATGAACTTTAGAGGTGGAAGGGCATAATGGTGAACTAAGGTTAGTTGACACTAGTTCAGAAAGATCAAGGATCTTAGCAGTAGTAAGGGATGACTGAGGGGAATTTAGAATATACTCATCAATTAACTGGTTTTCCTTTTGGCTTCAAGACCTACAATAAAATCTGGATCTAGAACTATGTGTTCGAAATAATACTGAGAGGGGGGGTGAATCAGTATTATTACATTAATAAAACTTTTCATTTCCAAACTCTGATTCATATATGCTACTTTCACAACTTCTTATGATTAAGTTAATTGACCTTCAATGAGTGCATTAGAACATTATCAACCATGTTATCCGTTAATAGATGCAGTAACATAGAATAGATCATCACACATAAGGCACACACATGAAAACCATGATATAAGGTGGAAACCCAATGCGGGAGAAAACCACCTGCTGCAAGTCATCTCAATCTTCTTCTTAATAAGAAAATCCTTTTACAATATTTGTACTAGTGTAGTCTTATACCAGTACAGGAGCTACAACCCCCTTTCTCTTGTACTAGCCGATCCATTTACTAGTACACAGGCTGCTGTACCTGCTACAATGCTCCAAAGATTCCCCTTTTCTTTTGTACTAGCTTAAGTACTAGTACGTAGGCGCCGGCCTACAATCTTCTCTCCTCCAAGTACCACGTTTCATCAATTTTCATACTGGATACGCTCAAGCACAACACATAATCTGAAAGGCCACGTTTCATCCAATTTTCATACTGGACCCAACAACAACATTAAAGCACATAATCAAACAATCTTCTGAATCACCCAATCACTAGATCAATACATATACAATGAGAGTCATCAATCAGATCTAGTCCATCAGATCACATAAAGATGACTCATTAAGAACATAATCAATCACTTCTCAGACTGTTGTTATCAAATCATAATACCAGAAACCAGACCCAGAACACAGCAAGGATAAACATGGACAGCTAATTCTATTTCAAGAGAAGTACGCAGCTTCACCCATGTAATGCCTGCATACAAGTACGCACTGTTCTTCTGTGGCGCCACAGACCTCCGCACCTGCGCCTTCTGTGGCACCGTGCACCTCCGTACCTGCGCTTTCTGTGGCTCCGCGCACCTCTGCAACTGCACCTTCTGTGGTGCCGCGCACCTCCGCAGCTGCACCTTCTGTGGTGCCGCGCACCTTTGCAGCTGCGCCTTCTTTGGTGTCGCATACCTCCGTAGCTGCGCCTTTTGTGGCACCGCGTACCTCCGTAGCTGTGCCTTCTGTGACACCGCGAACCTCCACACCTGCAGCGCTTCTGCTCCTACGTATCTCCGCGCTTTTCTTTCACTGCACTTGTGTGCCTGCGGGTATAGATAATTTCAAGACTTCAAGAATAACCCAGACTGTCAGATCTACAGATCTGATCATGTACCGAAGTGATCTCAACCTATCAGTAGATTCAACTCATTTAGATCTAGACATTACTCCCAAGAGATTCATAGTATTTCAGATCTAGCTCACATAAGATGTTCAACCCAAAAGCATACTCAAGCCAAATGATCTCCTTTGCTTAGGCAAGCTCTTCCTCAAATCGTGGATCAATACCATGGGCCAAAACCATAATAACACAATTCCGTCAGCTAAATACCAAGAGTTAAACATAAGAAATCCCACGTGTGCTTTTCTTTGCCTTGAAGTAAGTGAACTGGGGGTACGCACCTCCTGAACGGGATAACTGCGGGTATGTACGCACTTTATGTAACACCGGCCTACGTGTACGCACCTTCTGCAAGGTGTACCTGTGTACCCCTTATTTTCTTCAATATTTGATAGCTAATCATCAATCTCTGCTGCTGACTTGAACTACTGTGATCTATCACCTGAATGGGTTGCCATCAAGGACAACAATTTAGCCATAATGCCAACAATCTCCCCCTTTGGACTTGATGGCAAAGCTTACTTGTGAACTGTCATGTGATCCCTTTTTGCTGTCCGGTAACCCATGCACTCTGTCACATCTGATATTTCTTCTGTAGATTCATCTGAATGTATACAAGTGAGATGATCTTCTATGAGAGGGTTGCCATCAAGTACAAGACATGCATCATAATTCCAACAATCTCCCCCTTTGGACTTGATGGCAGCAACACCAAATCACTCTCCCCCTTGACATCAAGGGAAAAGGGTTATGCTCCCCCTAAGAACATGCTCTCCTTGACTATAAACCAGATCTGCTGAAGTCTCTGAATGAACTCCCCTTTGTATATGCCATGGTGCTCCAATCTGATAATGCTCTTTCTGAAATATCTGCTCTACTATATAGTGCTGTTCATGCTCAAACTCCCCCGACTGTAAGCAAGGTCTGCAAAAGATGTTCTACAAGAAGAACATGACTCTAAATATCATAAATGACCTTCCTATCACCAAAAGACTCAATACATACATTCATCACCCATCAAATGGTGATACACCAAAAGTTTACATATGATAACATCATTTCATCCCAGGGCATAAGTGGGGAAACCCAAACATATTCGTTCTACATGACCTGAAGAGCATGACTTACAATAGAGACCCACTATGAGAGAAGACTAATCACCTAAGATAAATATCAACAAACAACACTGTATGATCTGCTTCATAGTATCTGTCAACAACAACTAGACCAGCAGCTTGCATGAATCATCAATGTATGTCCTCATCAACTCATCCTTTTGAATCATTCACATTCTCACATATGAGAGAAATACCATATCATCAATTTGGAACATATACAAAACAACCTGTCATCATATAGGTAGGAACTCATCATCATGCAACTTTGAATAATCATCCATGTATCCAGCCAACAATCCTCATCCATATATGTGCCAAGAACAATAAGGACTCCATGCAAGAATCAACCACAAATCTGATCCAAGAATTATGTGAACAACTCATAACCGTAGAAAGATGAATCATATAGGTATCATCACCAAAGACTATTAACCATAATGCCAACAATGCATTAAAAACATATGCTCCCCCTAAACTAGTGCCATCTGTCAGATCTTATCAGCAAGAAAATTCAATAAATGCCTTAAGACATGTACGCAGTTTTTCTTTATCTGTCCAGCGTAGCCACGCATTTCAACTTCTGCTCCCCTACGTACAGCCACAGATATCCTTCCACTGCATACATAGGCAGATAGTCTTCCACTTCACCGCGTACTCCACGCACCTTTTCTTTTATCGCGCCGCGTACTTCTATGTACCTATGCAGGTTATCCTTCTATCGCGTCGCGTCTGTCTGCATGTGCTCTTCTAATAAGCCGCGTACCTCCGCACAGGGACTGTGCCTTCACTTGCGTACATCCGCACCCGGTCTTACGCTCTGCTGCGTACGCCCGCACTTTCACAGTGAATGATCTGCGTACCTTAGATTAGGACCCAATTCAGATTTCCAGATCTGATATTTTGCTCGAGAGATGATACTTCATAGATCAACTTCACTTTTCCTACTGCCTTTCTTGAAACAATCATATACGCGATTGTGCAGTATCCAACTCGCGTATATATGCGACTTCCCTTTATGGAGTTTGCATATGAGATTCAGGACACTGAAGTTTTGTACTTTCATCTCCCTCTGATTCTGGTATGTCTGTACATTGTGCTATGCCACCTTTTTCTGACTGTACTTCCTTTTTCCTCCATATCTTCAAGCGTGATGATGAACATTTTCTCTTTTTTTGATTATGGTGCCCACACTTTGTTCCTGCATTCCTTAGCTTATATGTCCAGCTTGTTACATTGCAAAACATCTTAATGTTTCATTTCCTTCCTATAAACATCAGAGCTTTGTGACAAACATCATTGCAAGCAAAACAATGGTATCCTAAAAGTACCTTGATGAGATAACCGGTCTGCATAATGGTCATGAACTCTTCTTCTCTACGATTCTAGCTACAACATGTCCAAGTTAGGAGCGATACATAACGTTCAACATTATTCATAGGAGGAGTAGTAAAGGATTTTCTTTGAGGAACTCTCTTCCTATGTTTGATGATGAGATGGATCTTTCATTTCTTCGTTGATCACTTTAGATTTCTCTTTAGAGTTGCTTGCCTCACCTGGTGAACTAGATTCATCTTCAATAGATTCATGGAAACAAAGACCAGTATTTATAGCTGGAGACCTTTGACTACTAAGAATATCATCCAAGACTTTAGTACAATCTTGAAATCATAAAAGCTTATCCTTATCTTCTAATTTACCTTTCAAGATATTTACCTCAACTTGATGTTGCTCTTCCTTTCCAAGACATTGCTTCTTCAAAATTTCTTCTGACTTTCTTCCTTCTTCCACTTGTTGCCTTAGATTGAGTATCTC
>APFE030352753.1:0-11844 GCA_000404065.3 Pinus taeda
CTTGCCCCTCTTCCGCTGGGTCTGGCTGGTCGAGGCCATCGATGTTTTCTTTTTATTGTCTGTCTATTTGCAAGCACGACGACCCCCCCTTCTTCCCAACCCCGCTCCCGCCTTCACCATTTTTCTTTCACTCAGAATTTCTTCCAGCCACTCTCACTCTCCAATTCTTTCCTTGTCCCAGAGCAGGAGCATCACAATCAAAAGGGGAGTAAAATTAAATAAACATGTAAGCATAGCATAAGCAAAAACATTATAACCAAACCATATGTCAATATTTATCTCCATCCATTCCATGTGAAGCACCATTACAAAGTCTTGAGTTCGAGTTTGAGGGATATGACCCAAATTCCCCCCAGTCCCTTCTCGTCTTTCCTTCAGCCTCACTGTGCACAACTATAAGTGGTACTCAACCCTAAATCGCTTAATTCTCCCCTTGGAGCAGTCGACCCACTAGGTTCCAGGTTTAGGCGCAACGACAACCAAGTTGTCGACCAAGAAGGGTTTGGGGTATTCAGGAGAAAGGATGCAAGAGGTAGACCCTGTTCTAACTGATATTACAAGCCCACTGAGGTTTGGAGCCCCTGGTTCCTCCCTCCTACCCCTCTGGTCATTGAAACTACCCTGAAACTTGACTTTAACTAAATTGGATGAGAGATGGTGAAGAGCATACCCAAAACTCCCCCACAATTAGTCATTTGACCCTCTACCCTGCCATGTCTCCAGTTTCACTAGATTGAACTTGCAGTGGCATAATTACCAGTCGCACTAAGGTTCGAGTCCCCCAATTCCCAATTATTTCCCTTATACTCCAAAGCATTAACAGGAAGCCAAGCTACGATTAGTTGGTCGAGCTTACTGACTATGTGGTGCCCTGACACCTTGTTCCTATCCCACTCAATTTGAAAGTATCACAAGAACCAAACTAAGCCTGAATGGACAAACATGTAGGTGTTGTGAATCCTAGAACCCCCTTTCATTCCTCTCTAGCTCTGAAGATTACCACACAACAGCAAGCCCTCAAGGGAGCCTTGACCCCTTTTTTGTCTCAAACTTTTGGTTTTGATGAGGGTAGGAGAAAATTTCACTACCTAGGAGCCAAGAGCCACCCCTAACCCTCTATGGATCCCCCTTTCCCCAACAAGACACCATACATTATAGAAAGTAAAATACTAGGCAGCAAAAATAGAGAACTGAACAAAATTTCTTTTGAAACATTCAAAATCACCACCATTCTTTGTTATAGCAACTCCCATTCTTGCAACATGGACTCCATATCAAGACTAAGGTAAGCCTGTATTACATACCAGTTTCATTCCGAGGCAGTAATGCATTTTCCTGGTGGTAATGATAATCCCTGCTCTTGAAGGAAAGGTCCTCCCCCTAGCTTCCAGTTTCGTCTCTTGTTGCCTATTTCCTCCTCCAACCCTTCATGCATGCAATGGCTTCCTTCACCACCTTTATTCCTTAATTACCTTCCGATCTTCCCTTTTGTTTTCCTGAGGTGATTGAAACTTGTAGTATACCTAGGGGGGATAGTATGGGGTACAGAGGGAGGTACCCAAGGAAATAATGTAATAATGGGATGGACCATAGTTAATAAATAAAGTGGTTAACCCACATCATGTAAGGGACCACAAGTAGTTAGCAATAATGTGATAAGCCCATGGTATTAGATTTATGGTATTGAGAGAACCATGGTAATGACCCATGGTATTGTATGTATGAATCCTATATAGAGGCTAGAGACTTGCCATTGAGAGGTGTCAAGAAATATTGTATGGACAAACATATGGCTTGTGGAGTGTTCTCCTTCCATACAGAGTAGTTGTATGGTGTTACCCTATCTCAAGGGTTTTGATATCAATAAAGAATCATTTCTATCTATTTCTATCTTGTTATTTCTGGGTTTATTTCTATTATTATATATTTTCAGGTCATATCTACAACAAGTGGTTTCATAGCACTTTCTTGGGCAAAGCAAAGAATTGTTTTTATTATTTTTGCAGGAATTTTTTGGGGCAGTAAGTTTGCATATCATATCTATAACTTCTGGTGAAAATTTTGAATAAAAAATTGCAGATATGGATTCTTTGCAAAAAAATACCCAATTTCAAAAAAAAATTGGTTGAATCAGAGTTTGGATGAGGGAGATATCGTTGATTTAAAAATTAGCTGTGTTGTAGAAAAATTTTGACGAAAATTTGTGAACGATGGATCTCTAGTTAATTTTCGTCATTTTTGTGGGGCATTTTGAGAACATAAGTATAGATCTGAGGTCCTCTTGAAAAATTACCCAATTTAAAAAAAAAAAAACAAAATCAGCCGAATTGGAGTCCAGATAAGGGAGATATCATTGATTTAAAATCAACTCTTTTTTCTTTTCAGAATTTTTTGTGACGTTGGGACAGTTGCAACGCAAATCGGAAATTCCATTGCCCAGATCGGGATTTCTATCACATGGGAAGATGAAGAATGGTTGTTCCATGTTTGAAAACAGGTCATAATAAAGGCTTTGAGTAATATTGACCGAACTGTGGCCACCTTAAATTTTTGTCAAGTGATTTTTTTCAAAACCCTCTTTGTGGCTTCTAGCAAGATGTTTTTTAGGAAAATATGATGGCCCTACTATTGGAGAATTCATAAGCAGTGAAAAGTTCTTATATGGAAAAAGTGTAAAAATTTAGTATGGCTTGGTTTGCAGGATGAGGCTTCCAAATGGTTTAGATCACTTGACAGCAAGAAGTTGTACAAACTTTCAGATGAAGAGTTTGAAAAAGTCTTTTTAGACAAATGGTCTCATGCTAGAAAACATGAGAATGGGACATGTAAGGGGTTATTTTCTGATGGTATCTCGTTATTTCAGGTTCATGGATGTATTCAGAAAGAGAAGATAATTGTGTCTATCAATCCTAGTTGCAAGTATAATTTTATTAATGTTCATTTGGCTAAAAGATTACAAGTCCGAGCCAAACAAATGGAGCACACACATGTTAATAATGAGCGGGTGCAAGTTGATAAAGATTTGAATATTTCTATGGATAAGTATGTATTGCATTCTTTTTTTTATGCTTCAGATATGGCTAATGTGGATGTTGTTTTCGGATACCCTTGGATGTAATCGGTTGGTACTATCAATATTAATGTGCAGAAGAAATTCCTGAAGCTCTAGTATAAAGAGAAGAAAATTACATTACAGGATCTTTCCATTAAGACCCAAGCAGAGACTATAGAGGCAGAATCACAAAGCTCTAATGACACTAACACATCAGGTGATGAGCCTTTGATGGTCGACAACAAAACAAAAACATTAAACTAGGTACCAGAAAAATAGGTAGAGTCCAAGGAGGCTAAAGCAGAAAATGTTACAAGTACTGATACATCAGATGAGGAATCTGTGGTTGACATAATATTGGAAGATAAGAAACAAAAACAGGCACCAAAACATGTACTAGATAATAATTAGGCTCCATTAGGTGGTGAATTAAAGAAAGATACATCGTTGGTTAAAACTTCAACATATCACAACCCACATCACCCTGCAAGAAAAAAAACCAACACGATGGAAACAAATTAGCCACAAGGACAATAACCCCCGCATGACAGATAGATAGGGGTGACAATCCACCCACAACACATCAACACAGAAGAGCCTTCAGGGTCAACTTCCATCTCATGCGAGCAGGGCACTAGCTAGATCGATGGTTCACCTTTCTCTTGGATGGCTAGATGCACGTGCATGGTACTAGTGTACTACTCTTTTGAGAAGATCTTATTATTTGTGTTCTTCTTATGTTTCAGGGATGAAACATGTTTAACGGGGGTGGAAAGTAGTATACCTAGGGGGGATAGTATGGGGTACAGAGGGAGGTACCCAAGGGAATAATGTAATTGTGGGATGGACCATAGTTAATAAATAAAGTGATTAACCCGCATCATGCAAGAGACCACAAGTAGTTAGCAATAATGTGATAAGCCCATGGTATTAGATGTATGGTATTGAGAGAACCATGGTAATGACCCATGGTATTGTATGTATGAATCCTATATAGAGGCTAGAGACTCCCCATTGAGAGGTGTCAAGGAATATTGTATTGACAAGCATATGGCTTGTGGAGTGTTCTCCTTTCTTAAGGAGTGAATGTATGGTGTTTCCCTACCTTAAGGGTTTCACTAATAAAGAGAAACATTTCTATATTTTGTGTTTATTTACAGTTATTGGGTATATTTGCATCATTTCATATATTTGTAGTTTAGATCTATAACAAAACTTGTTGTCTTTCTCTCTCGGTACCTCCTGTCGCGCGCTTGTGGGGTCCTTGGGTGGGCCACCCACTAGCCTTGGCCACTTGTCCCTCACACATATCCACGATCCATCACTGGATCTCCTTTCCCATCACACCCCGATTGGGGGTGCATTATAGCTTGTATTGAAAGAGGAGGAATAGTTCATATCTTTCTTATATGAGTTGACAAAATATAGTTTCTCCATGTATTCTTGTAACTTCTTGGCCACCTCTTAGTATTATACCTGCAATAATGGAAGGAGATGTGGTTCTTACTCAACCACATGATCAAGTGGGGGGTTAAAAAAAAAAAAAACTTGAATGAGAGATGCCTAATGCAATTTTTTTGTTTTTGTAGAAAATATGAATGTAGAAAAGAAGGACAGAATCATTCCAAGAACAAGAGAGTGATTTATTTGACACCCTCCTTAGTAATGACAACAAAAAGTGATGAGCCCCAATATTGAAATAATAATGTTGCAACTCCTAAGGCTATCAACTTAAATGATCAATCCGGGGTTTGTACAAACTTAAGTGGGGCCGACATTGTATGTGAAACAAACACCTTCCTCTTCCCAATCTAACTCCCTTTGATGCAAGTGAAAGAAGACGATGAAACAAATTAAAATGAGTAAATATCTAGGTAAGCCACCAATCCTAAGTTGCAAAAGGTAAATAACAATAAGCAAACCTAGTCTACTTTTGTTGGAAAGTACATAGCAAAAAGGAAATCTATTTTATTTGCAAAATTGTAAAGCATAATGACAACTAAGGAAATCTATTCTATCTTGCTGGAAAGGAAATGGAATTAAAGGAAATATAATCTATTTTTTAGGAAAGCAAAGTCATATATTACTCTTGCAAGAAGGAAATCACACTTTGCATAAAGTGAATTGTGGAAAGGAAATCTAGACTAATTACAGAAATTAACATTCAAGATGCAAGCAATGTAAGAGATAAATGGCGACCTAACCAAGACTTCATTCAACCAAACTGGCCTCAGAGAATTCATAGGATATAAATATACTTCTACCATGAATTTGGAGTGAATATGGGCAAAGAAGATCTCAAAAACAAATTGCTACAGGATGTTACAAGATTTCTACAGGATTGTTATTTCTCGATTTAACTTGTCGAATTCCCAAGAAAATCAGATGAAAATGAGATGGGACAATTTTTTTTATTAAATAGGATTTCCTGGGATTCTAATACAAGTCAAATCACTAAAAAATACTTGTGTGAACATGTGCTATAAAATAGTAGAAAATTACTGCTCTAAAAACCGGAAATTCAAGAATTAGTGAGCTAGTTAACCTATCAAATTCCTAACGTGATCAAGTGAAAATTATACGGGGAATTATTTTTATATTAAGTAGATTTTTTTTAGGACTCAATCCAAGTGGAATCAACTCAAAATAACCTCGTTAACATGTGATAAAAAATAGCAGAAAATTACTACTAGAAACCAAAGATTTCAAAGCAATGAACTAGTAAGCTTATGTAAGTGATTAGCTCAACTAGTTGAATCCCGATGTTAAGTACCTCACTGATATGAAGGTCACAAGGTCAATTCTCCTCAACGCCCTTGGGGTTAAGCCCTGCTAGTCTAGCCGACATGCTTTAAAAGTTTTCCTTCGAGGTTGATTTGCCCAGATTTTCCCATGGGAAAAAAAGCTCATCTAAGTGCCCAAATGCCTAGTGTAATCAAGTGAAAATGTTGTGGGGTAATTTTTTTTATTAATTTGGATGTTTCTAAGCTCCAATCCAAGTGGATTAAAATTGAAATAGACTTATTAACATGTGCTAAAAATTAACAGAAAATTACTACTCTTTTGTTATAGGATACTTCTAGAGATTCTAAAGTTGTGAACTAGTAAATCAATCCAAGTAGATCAATCATGGATATGACTTTGCAAGGTTATTCTAAAGATGCATAATTATTTTGAATTCAAAAATAACCTGAAAAAGATATTACTTCAATCATTTAACCAATATAAGTTACAACAAGTGAAACATGAATACTAAATGCATAAATAGGAAAAACAAGAATATAAGATGCAAGGGAGAACATTCAAAGAAGATAAAGAAATTGTATAGCAGGGATCTGAAGCTCCTGGGATGGCCAAGCCCATGGATACTTAGAGTCCTATGAAGGAAACCAAGCTTTAGAAGTTAAAAATGACACCAAACTTCGTTATTTGAACCAATCCAAGTACATCCTTGCTAGAAAAGGAAGAGCTACTAAATGACACTTTTTATCCACAATAGGACTAAGAATTACATGCCCCAAATTTGAAGTGGTACTTATACAAATAAATGGAAAAGCATCCTCCTTGAAAGGAGACAACTTTCCCCTCCAAAATCCCTCAAAAAGTGGACCTGGTTCCTAACACTAGAAATCTTCATTAAATGACAGGGAACACATTCCTAGATTTTCTCAATCACTGGAGCTCTAGAATTTGTGAAATAATTTCATAATACAATGTTCATTTTTTTATCCTATCTTGGTCCATCCTGTAGTAGGGAGCAAGTCCCTAGATTATATCATCCTCAAAATCTTCATAATCTGTCCAATATTCTCACAATATTCTACAAAAATAAATAATATTAGGAACATAATATGCAATTATCTCTAAACCTTCTTCAATGAACATATTAAAGCTAAAAATATGTAATACAATGCAAAAAAAGAGGTTTAATGTGTTGAAGGATGGTCCGATGGGCCTTAATTTGTATCTAATTTGGAGGCCCATCATGTAGATGTAGGTAAAAGCGAGCGTTTGGAAGATGAAAGTCAATCTTTCATAAATCAACCATGGAGGAGGCAACAAAATAGCTTAAATATATTTGAAAATATGTTCGGTGGTGAAGAGTGGAAGTTGAGAACTAATGAAATGGCAAGTGGGGCCATAAAATTTTCAAATTTCGCAGCAAAGTTGTAATGGAGCAATCCTAATAGCATGTATCAACAAAGGGATATGCTAGACATTGAAATTGATGACCTATATGTTGATGGGGACATTTCCTAAGAAGAGGTATATTGATGTGATGAGAACAAACAACAACATGAATTAGTTAATTTCATGAGAGAACATCAATAGGGAAAGTGGAGCAATGCAAAGTAAAGTATGGAAACTTGGGAGATTGAGGAAAAAGACATCACATCAACAACTACAAGAGGTGAAGAGGACAAAGTTAATGAGGAAGTTCAACACCATAATAAAGGTTGTTGAAGATGTTCATGATAGTGAGTCAAGTGGACTATGGAGAAAGAAAGTTTGGGATCTAGGAGGAGGGGAAATTGCATTAGACGCACATGTGATTGAAAAATCTTCGACAACAAGATGGAAGGTACAACCAACAAAAGCATCCAGAAGACTCATGAATATGATGCTATTAATTTTTTTCCCTTGGGAATCTAATGTAGGATCATTTCTATAAGACAACAAGACCTAGAAGGTCTTGCCACATTTACCAAAGGGAGTGGGTTCCCTAAATTTGATTTAAGTTAATTAAAGATGAGAATCTGATTTTGTAGTCTAAACATAGATTTATTTAGGAAATGAGGAATTATTCACTCATCAACATGTAATATATTATTTAAGGAGAGTTGTTGAGGAGTTAGAGGTTTTAGGCTTACATTTGATATTTTCTTTGTATGGAAGATTAGATCCACCTTTAGTGAATGTCAAGAAAACCATTCTTTTGTATATAGACAAATTTGTAATAATTAAAATATAGAAGTAGATAGGGAAGAGAATAAGAGATAACCAAGAGTGGCTAAGTGACCAAGAGAGGTTCGAGTGGAAAAGTGGAGAGGGCTAATAATTATGTAAATAAAGCCATATTGTAAGATCTTGTGCTAATGAAATTGTGTGAAACTATCCTCTATCTGTGTCTAATATTTGTCTTTCAATTGATAAGTTATCCCTTATGAATGTTAAATCCATGAAAATCATGATTTGTGAGTAGATGTGAATTTGAGACGTTGTGTGTAGATAATAAAGTCATTGCGAGTGAATTGATGTATTAGATAGAATATGCATGAGAAAGAACTTTAAATGAATAATTTGAGTAAAGGATTCATCATGGTAGAGAGTTTGAGAAATAGCTTGAGTGGTTGCAAGATCAATGTGTAGGAAAAGCCCCTATTATTTATGGACAAATTCTAACATAAAGACTTAGTGAAAAAACCAAGACAAAGTTCCTCGTCAATTGCATTGGGATTTTCTATCAAGAGTCAAGGTACTGTCTTTGCAAGGTTCCGATCCCGACCTATCGGTTTTGCAATGACATCCTTTGTATTTGGTAGTATGGCTATTCGAGATGAACAATAGTACGAAGCATATATCTAGATATTAGATTTCTAATCGAAGCGTGAGTGTAGTGATAAATCATCTAAATTGAGTAAAATATATAGGCAAAGTGATAGACATCTAACTGAAGTAACCGGCATCTAGCTAAAGGAACATCCAGTTGTTAGGTCAAGTGTGAAGTCGTGTGAGGGGTTGGATCCCCTACACCTCAGATTAAAGCCTTTGTGAGTGGAGTACATTTAGGCCAAAACCATATCTAGATGAAACCATGAGGTAGTTAGTATGTCATGAGCTTGTGTAGTATATGCTGAAATGATGCCACATAAGGATAATGGAACTATTGAGTAATAAGAGGGGAACTATCATGGAATTATGAGGGTGTAGTACTAACCGTTAATACAGAGGTCCCCCGTCCTCTTTCAAAAAAACGGTTGTCTTGATGATTAGCAAGAGACTTGTTGAAATGGAGAACATGGAAGAAGGAGATTAGAGGGAACTAAGAAAGGTGAGAAATTATACGATGAAAGATTAAGCGTGATCTGGCCTTAGAGGGGCGAGTATCAAGCTAAAGGTGTCAAATTATATCTTTAGAGTCTTCTATAATAGTAAGTTTAGGAATGTTAAGTAACGAAGTGACTTTTAGACCTAGGAACAAGACATAAAGCTTCAAATTTCTTCTTGGAAACTAATCCTAAATTTCATAAAAATGAAAATTCAATGTTTCCTTTTAGATCATTAAGTACTCTTCCCATAATTATGAAACATTTTGAAATTAAAAATATATATAATTTTTACATTAATTATTAAACCAAAAAAAACCTTAAATAATTCATTTTGAATATAATATATATATAATAAAATATATATATATAAACAAATATAAAACACACTAAATAATAAACTTTGTTACAGACTCTATATATCATTAATAAAATAAAAAACAATATTATTAAGAACTTGTTATATCATAACAATTTAATAAACAAAATTAGATAAACAATTGATACCAATTTATCATTTTAAATTTTTAAATCTCAATTTTATAAATTTACATGTTAAAGTTTTAAAAATCATCGATAAAAACAATCCAACAACTTACAATACTATAACTTTTTCTCTATTTGAAAATAATAATAAATTATATGAACTTTTCCCAAAAAATAATAATAATTATATAATATATATAGATTATGTTTTTAATTAAATAATAATTTTCTCTATTATATATATATATATATAATTGAGTAGATCTAATAGTAGTTAGGAGTATGTTTTTTTTCTAAGAATCACAAACTCAAAATCGAAAAGTAGAGTATATATATCTTAATGATTTAACAGTGAAATCACTACACTAAATGAATCCCTTATTTCACAAACAAAAAACCTTATACACCAATATAATATGTAACTTTTTTTTTGCTTGGCAAAGGCTAACTAAATATATTAAAAAACGAAAAGATTATTTACAAGAGGTGAACACCTCTGAGAGCGAGTGGGCAGCTCTCTGTCAAAAATTTTCTTCACCAACCTGGAAGGACTGTATGTGCAGGCTGGGATAACAAAACAAAACCAGAGAGAATTCTTAAAGTTTATCAGGACTCGACATAGATAGGCAGACTCGCCATTACATAGGAAGAAACAAAACAGGACATCTAACAGCAGTGGTGATTGCTGCAATCCAACATACCCAAAAAGACAAAAGGAAAGACACACTGAACGCCTGAGTGCAGGCTTACCCCGAACACTTCGGGAAACCAATTCCCAGCTTCTTCTGCGCCTCGGCCTCTCGCTCCTGCGCACGCTTCTTGCGGTCTTCAGCAGCTCGAACAGGGTCCCGCTCCCACGTAACCTCCATGCCAACCGGAAGAGCATCAATGTTCTCAATGCCAGGCGGAAGCTTTAGATACAGGGTGCAATCAAACGTATCCTCAAACTCTGCCCTATTCGTCATGCTTTGCGGAGAAGAAGACTTACAGGGATGACTATCTTTTCGAACCTCTGATGGATCCCCAAAATAGTCCAGGGGTTCTTTCCCTTTGAGGCCTCGAATCTCTTGGAGAGCTTCCTTTTGCTCAGTAGAATAGCCAACAATGCTATCCTCATTCATCTGACTTTGATTTCCCGGACTGTAGGAGCTATCCTTACTCTTGGAGGAATTGTCCTTGGATGGGGGAGTTCTTTCTTCCTTATCCTCGTCCGAGCTTCCATCCCCCTCATCCTCTTCTTCAAAAATGACAGTAATCATCGCCTTGACCACTGGTTTGTTCTTCTTGCATCTGTAGTAGAGAGTTGCAGTCTGCACTGCGTTGCAAAGATCATCTACCGAATTCTCTGAGTTCCCTGAGGGAGGAGAGGCACAAGCTAAGGGCGAAATTCTCTGCGGGTTTGAATGATTACTGCAGCTAGTTCCACTCTGGCTCCTCGAATTACCACCCCTTCGAGGCCTGCGGTAGCCAGCTCTTGGCGCCATGGAAAAAACAGGGCAAAGGGTGACAGCCTTTAGCCTTCTGATACCCGGAAGAGAACCACGGGGCCTGAACCAAAGGCCCTGCGTCGGAAGAACCAGGCAGCGCCACCCCGCAAACGACAAGCGACAACACCCAACAGCAAACAGCCAATTCCCCTGAACCCGAATGAAATACCCAGCTTTCGAAAACAGAGACCACTGAGCCAGGCGGAGCTGCTCCACTAACGACAAGCGACAGCACCCAACCGCAAACATCAAATTCCCCTGAACCCAGTAGGAGTACCCAGCATCCCAGGACAATATCCACTGAACCAGGCTAAACCACCCCACAAACGACCAGCGATCACACCTAACAGCAAACAACAAATGCCCATGAACCAGGTTGGACCAACCAACATCAGCAACCAGTCGAGACCACCCTACAGTATAAACCGAATTTAACAAGGCCAGACCAGTCGGACAGGGGAGGAACTCGGGGGTGGTAACCCAGCCCACCAAGCCTCTCTCCTCCACCAAGAACTGAACCGTCGAATGACCAAAACCAGAGCCAAGAAACTGCGACATAATGGGACTTGTATTCCTCATGAAAAACCCAGCGCAATGAATAACTGAACATTGGAAAACCCATCGCAATGAATCGCCATTAAGGCGCCCATCGTCCTTTTGGGCCATGACCAGCCCGAAGCCCATGTCATCCACCTGTCCGCAGCGTGAAGGCATGTCCTTGGCGCGTGGGCAGCTCATGCTGATTTAATGCAGACAATACACCCGCATCCGG
>APFE030352777.1:0-10298 GCA_000404065.3 Pinus taeda
ATAATTAAAAATGTTGTATTGAAAAGTAGATGAAATTTGGTTGTGGAATAAAATGTTGGGACATATCTATTTTGAAAACCCAACAAAGATTGCATGAACTAAAATTGTTAGGGATACACCAAAGATTTTGAAACCTCATGATGAAGTATGAAATTCATTTCAACTTGGAAAGAAAACAAATGTTACTTTCAAAGCAAAAGAATACTCAAAATCTTGTCCATTGGAAATCATTCATATGGATCTTTGTGAACCAACCAGGATACACACACTAAAAGGTGAGAGATATTTTATGCTATTCATTGATGGTTTTACAAGAATGACATGGGTCATCTTTGTTAAACAAAAATATGAGGCATTTAAAAAATTCAAGGCTCTTGTTTAGAATGAGATGGACTTGAAAATTATATGCTTAAGGACAGATAAAGGGTGGATAATTTACCTCCCATGAACTCAATACATGGGTCATATTTCTAAACAAAAATCTGAGGCATTTAAAAAAATTAAAAAATTTCAAGACTCTTGTTGAGAATGAGATCGACTTGAAAAATATATTCTTAAGGAGAGGTAAAGGGTGGAGAATTTACCTCCCATGAATTCAGTAATTTCTTTAAGCATCATGGAATTGGAAAGTACTTTAATATTGCAAGAAAACCTCAGTAGAATGGTGTAATCGAAAGGAAGAATATAATAGTTTAGAAGATGGAAATAACACTTCTTTTTGAATCTCAATTGTTGGATCGAATCTGGGGAGAAGCAATAAACACAATTGTGTACATTTTGAATAGGGATCAAATCATAACCAAAAGCTCTGAAACTCCTTTTGAGTTGTAGAAAGGAATACAACTACTATTAAATGTTTCAAAGTGTTTGGATGCAAATGCTACATAAAAGTGAACAAAGAAAAACTTAAAATCTTGAAGCCAGAGATAATGATGATTTCTTTCTAGGATATGTCTATCGACGTAAGGGTTGTAGGTGTTATAATAAGATAACACTAGAAGTCATTGAAAGTGTAGATGTGGAAGTAGATGAATCACTCTCGCATAATGTTTTTCTTCCTCCAACGCATCCTAATCCAGATATATTTCAAGATTCTCCATCAAAAGAACTAGAATATGAGGAAGTTTAGAGAGAAGAGCATGAGCTTATGCAAGATAATAATCCATCTAGGCATGTGCAAAAAAATCATCTACATAATTAGATTTTGGGAATAAAGATCCAGGGGTTTCAAACCAGAAGAAATCTTGCAGATGCATCTCCCCAAGTAGAAATATCATTTTTTTCCTTTATACAACCACAAAATGTTTCTCAAGCCAATAAGGATGAACATTGGATCAAATTCATGGATGAAGAATTGAATATGATTGAAAAGAATCAAACTTGGGAATATGTTCCAATATCAAAGGACAAAAATGTAATTGGAACCAATTGGGTGTACAGGAACAAACTTGATGAACATGGAAAAGTAATAAGAAATAAAGCGAGACTTGTTTGCAGAGCAAGTGGAAGGAATTGACTTTAGTGAAACATTTGCTCTTGTAGCTTGTCTAGAGGCCATTAGAATTTTTTTGGCTTTTACTTGCTTCAAAGGGTTCAAAGTATATAAAATGGATGTGAGGTCAGCATTCATAAATGGTGAACTCAAGGGAGAAGTCTATGTAGAACAATCATAAGGATTTCAATTAATAAAAGGCAAAGATTTTGTATGTAAACTAAATAAGGCATTGTATGGTTTGAATTAGGCTCCTAGGGTGTGGTATTCTAGGTTAGATGTGTATCTTCATCAACAAGGTTTGAGCAGGGGCTTAGCTAATAGCAATATATACATCAAGAATGAAGGAGTAATATGTTAATTCTTGTGGTCTATGTAGATGATATTATCTTTGGTGTAATGATGACTCCATGAGAAAGAAATTTTCAATCAATATGCAAAGAGAATTTAAGATTTCCATGCTTATGGAATTACCCTTCTTTCTTGGTCTACAAGTTAATCAATTAAAGTCTGGAATTTTCATATCTCAAATAAAATATCTTAAATAAATGTTTAAAAATTTTGGAATGGAAACTTGTGCCCCAACAAGAAATTCTATGGTAATAGGTTGAAAATTAAGAAAAGTTAATGAGTCTTTAGAAGTATATCAAACCATGTATATATCCATGATCATGAATCTTCTTTATTTAACAACATCAAGACCTGATATTATGCAAGTTGTGGCATTAGTAGGAATATTTCAATCATCTCCTTCAAGGTATTGCAAATTATGGCTTATGGTATCCACGAGGAACTAATATTACTCTTAAATCTTATATTGATGAAAATTGGGTAGGAAGTGTGGATGAAAAGAAAATCCTTATTAAAGGAGCATTTTTCCTTGGAAAATGTTTGGTCTCATGGCACAGCGAGAAGCAAACTCCTATCTCTCTCTCCACTATAAAATTTGAGCATATTATTGTTGTTGCATGTTGTACTCAAGTGATATGGATGAAGAAAAGTTTGAAATACCTTCAGGCACAAGATTATCAACATGTGGCTATCATGTCTGATAACACCAATGCTATTGATATTTCAAAAAATATAACTATGCATTTCAAAAGAGAGTATATTCCAATTAAATATCACTTCTTGAGACAGAAAGTTGTCAGAAACTCAATCATATTATATATATTCCAACTAAGGATCCATATGGGTTTGATATTTTTTCAACTCATATTTGGTGGCCCGAATCACTTATATTCATTTTTGAATCCTATGAGCATTTCGTAGGTGTTTTGGGTACATGAAGTAAGCAAGTTCTGAGGAAGGGTTTGAATGACCAAATTGCAATTCTAGTTGAAGCAGAATATAAGAAACAGTATGACAACCAACAAGAATGATTGATACAACATTTTGGTACATGACAGTATAGTGGTTTCAGGTTGAATAGAATTGTAGTGGTTACAAGCTGTTTATGCTAGTATAATTATTACAAGTTGCATGAAAGTGTAATGATTGCAGGTTGTATGGAAGAGATAGTTGCAGTGGAAGAGATAGACTATATGTATTGGCTGCAAATTAGGACTTACTTATGATTCAAAGGCATTTGATGATTGTAGATCTAGTTTGAAAATGTGATGAAAGATACGTCCACAAGGAAGCAAAGGAAGGATTTTTAAAGCCTCAATCAGGTTGAATCCTACTCATTATTGAGGTTAAAGCTTGGAGCAAGTTGGAGCCTACACGTCCTTGAGGTTAGAGGCTCAATTAGGTTGTAGCCTACCGCAAGTGGTAGCTTGCATATTTTAGGTTCCATTGCCTCCCGCGGGTTTGGGACTACAAATTGATGTAAATAAATTAAACACTAAGTAGAAAGAGAGTTGTTGGTTTTCTCCCATTTGGCTTTCCACCTAAAAAATTGTGTCTCCTTTTGATGTGAAGCTTTCTTTTATTGTTGATTGCTTATTTTCATACTACTGATGTGACGATGCATTAATATGCATTGATATAACTTATAACATAATGTTTATGATTCATTTGTATATGGATGTATGATTAAGAAAATTTGTTAAAATGTGAATTGACCTCATACTGATTCACCCCCCACCCTCTTAGTGGTATCTTTGGGCCAACAAGCGGTATAAAAGAAAGTCATCTTCATAAATAGATAATCATTGGAAGATGGATCAAACCAATGTAGACTTAGATTCATCATCAATTATGTTATTGGGATTTGAGTTGGAGGAGGTCAAGAGAAAAAAAAAATGTTCTGATCAATCAACTTCATGAAGTCAAGAAGCATCTGAGAGAAAAGAAGGAAATTGGAAGAGAAAACTGACATAATTGACCATATCAATAAACAAGAAATAATAGCAAAGCAGTCAACCAAGGGGACTCAGGAAGAAGCTCAAACCAATGCAACCAGCAAGAGGTAAATATTTAGGTATCATAGATTCTTTTATGGTTATTGTTTTCTATGTTATGCATTTGGTCATAAGGCAACCTATTGTTTGTAAAGCCACGTCAAATGTCTTATATATCATAACTTTGGACACAAGGAAAGGGACTATAAAATAAATCAAAGAGGGATAATAAGTTCTCTTAAAGTATGGAAAAAGAGGGAAGAAAAGTGTGGTCTAGTTCTATAAGCACAAAAGAAAGAAAACTTATGGTATGTTGACAGTGTTTGCTTAAGACACAGGATAGGAGACCAAATAAAATTCACAAAAACAATGAAATAGATAAAGGTAAAGTGAAATTTGGTAACAATGCATCTTCTCACATTATGTGAAAAAGGTACAATTAACATTGACAATGGAAGAACCAAAGCTTAGAATGTGTTGTATATTGAAGGCCTGAAGCATAATCTGCTAAGTGTCAGTCATATGTGTGATCAAGGTTTTGACATTATATCTAACTCCAAAAGGTGTGAAATCAAGAATTTTGATAATGATAAGGTGGTAACAAGGGGAATTAGAACAAATGAAATACACACACACACACACACACACACACACACACATATATATATTCTTGATCAATCAAACATTAAAAAATAATTGTATTGGAAAATTTGATGAAATATGGTTGTGGCATAAAAGGATGGGATATACCAAACATTGCACAAAATCAAACATTGCACAAAATCAAGTTTTCAGGGATATACCAAATATTTTGAGACCTAAGAATGAAGTATGCAGTTCATGTCAACTTGGAAAGAAAACCAGTGTTACCTTCAAAGCAAAATAATACTCAACATCTTGCCCATTGGAAATCATTCATACATATCTCTATGGACCAGCCAAGATACACACACTCAAAGGTGATAGATATTTTATGTTATTCCTTGATGGTTTTACAAGAATGACATGGGTCATCTTTCTTAAACAAAAATCTGAGGCATTTGAAAAATTCAAAAATTTCAAGGCTCTTGTTGAGAATGAGATGGACTTAAAAATTACATGCTTAAGGACAGATAGAGGGGGAGAATTTACCTCCCATAAATTGAATAATTCATGTGAGAATCATGGAATTAGAAGGTACTTTACTATTACAAGAACACCTCAATAAAATGGTGTAGTTGAAAGGAAGAATATAATAGTTCAAGAGATGGCAATAACACTTGTTTTTCAATCTCAATTGTTAGATCAATTATGAGGAGAAGTAATAAACACATGTGTGTACATTTTGAATAGCGATCAAATTAGAACAAAAAGCTCCAAAAATACTGATGAGTTGTGGAAAGAGAAATCATTGTTAAATATTTAAAAGTGTTTGGAAGCAAGTGCTACATAAAAGTGAACAAAGAAAAACTTGGAAAATTTGAAGTCAGAGTTGACGAGGACATATTTCTAGGATATGCCTATTTAAGCAAGGGTTGCAGGTGCTATAAGAAGAGAACTAATGGAATTATTGTCATTGATAGCAAAGGAGAAGCAAAGTAGTAGCAAGGCAAGGAGCAGTAGCAAGGTATGCAGGAGCAAGGAACATAGGAGTAGTAAGGCAAAGGAGCAAGAGCAAGGAACATATGAGCAGCAAGGAAAAGGAGCAACAACAAGGCAATGCAAAGGCAAAGTAACAACAAGGAAAAAAAAATATAAAGGGATTTAGGAGCATTGAAGGTATGTAATAGCAGAAAAACAAAGGAGAAACAACAAGTGATATGGCATGGTGATACGTTGGCATGTTGATGCTTTGATGCTTGTGTTGATGGATTTTATAATTCATGATGATTTGATGTAATTAAAAGCATAAAGGAGCTATGATATGCTTGGATAATGTTGCAGAGATTTTTTAATGAAGAATTTGTGGTGACACTAATGTTTTGTTGAGCTGAATTGTTGTGATGCAAGGCAAGACTCCATAACAGGAAAGGAAAGACTCCATGATAGCAAAGGCAATATTTCATGACAACAAAGGAAAGCCCCATGACAACAAATACAAGACAAGGCTCAAGGTTATTGAGGCAATGGCATGAAGAAAATATGGCTTTGGTCATATTGATGACTTTGGAAAGTGAATATTGCATACATGTGCTTGCATTGCTTTCATATGTTGTGTGCATATTATTTGCATTAGAAAGTGATTGTACTATGTGCATGAGTTGTAATCTTATAATGTTATTTTTGGAATTATGTTGATATTTGTGTACCTAATCATTATATATGGTTGAAATAATATTTGGTGGAGCACTTATTTATGTTATAATATTCAAAATATGAAGAGCTTGGAAACGAATGAGTGGAAGGCAAAGAGTTAAGCTTGTTCACTTCATATTCTTATGAAGAATACAAATAGCCAGCAAAATATATTTATAAAAGATGTGATTTTGGAAGGAATCTAGTAGTTAGAGAGTTGGAGAATGTGTGAGATTTGATTGAGGTGTTATGCATTAGTTACCTGGAACATATGAAGCTTATGTGAAGTAGATTTGAAGGGAAGAAGAGGTAGAAATGAAGATGGAGATATGAATAATTTATGACCAAGTAAACCATCACATTGTTGTTTCCTATTTGTATCATGGGATTGTAGTCTCCTTTTGAGTTGTGGCTTGATAAATATCTAGTTGGAGTTGGTTGAGGTAGGAGCCTCTTGTGGGTTGTCTCCTACAGAAAACATATGGGAGTTGGAGCTTCCTTTCATGTTGTATCTTGTAAAAAAATTGAGGTTGCAGCCTCTTGTAGGTTGGAGCCTACATAAAATTAGATGTAATAAGGAGTAGGAGCTTGCCTTTGCATCATGACAATAATAAAATTGTGTTTTTCTCCCTTTATGGGTTTCCACTTATATTTGGTGTCAATATGTGTTGTTATTATGTGCTGGTGTGATGTTTTGGTTTGCTTATTACTTGCTTTTCATGTGTTCAAATTTTTGGTCATTATTTGTTAAGTTGCTCATATAATGTTTCAGTTAATGAGTTTAATGAAAATAATTTTAATGTCCATGAATGGACTAGACTAATTCACCCCTCCTCTTAGTTTAGTTAAGTTTTCATCAATTGGTGTCAGATTTGGTTCCTTTTGTGTAAGCCTAACATATTGAAGGTAGACTTGGTTGAGTCATGGAGTATCAAAGTGTACCTATGCTTATTACATCATGCTTTCATGAATGGAGAGATAAGGCTAAAATAGAATTGTTTGCTTATGGAACTGGTGTATGGAAGCTTGTATGTGATGGTTACTATAAAGAATCACCCTCTATGCAAGAACAATGTTGGAATGTTATGGAAAAATAGTCATAGATCTTACATCTGCAAAATAAATTTGGGAAAGGTTGCAACTCATACACAAAGGAGAGATTAGTAGCAGTAGTGCAGAAAATGAAAAGAGTAAGAGGAAGAAGAAAAATCCATGTCAAAAGGAGAGTGCTCAGTTAAATGAAGCCTCTGAATGTGTGAATGAACCTGGAAAAATGTTGGTTGAAGAACAAGTCAATCTTGATACAAATATGACTGAAATAGAATGATTAAGGAATGAAAACAAAGATTTGAAGAAACTGGCGCAGATATGTGATGAAAGGGAGCATGAAGACAAGGAGGAAATCATTAGCCTAAGAACACAACTTGAAGAGGCAAGTAGAATAGATGAGATGATGACTAATCAACTAAAGGAGAAAGAGGTACATTGTGAAAGATTAGAGTCTGAAACTAGTTCAGCTGGAAGGTTGTGTAAGAAGTTAGGAGAGGATATTGCATCAATGAAGTACTCAGAAGAAAAGAGGATTAGCTTAAAGACATTCATAAAGGATAATGAAGTAGCCATAAAAATACCATTAGAGGAAGGTACAAGGTAGAGTGAATAGCAAAGAAGCAAACAAAACCAAGCAACAACAACAAGAACCAAAGAATGAGTCAAAGAAAATGGTTCTTGCAAAAAGTTCCCTCCCTCCTAGAGATGAGTTGAAAAAATTCAGAATATCTAAAAGGAGATTATTTTCTCCCTTTAAAGACATCAATTGTTTTTCTTTCCATGAACCTGGTCATGTAGCAACAGAATGTCAGAGAAAGAAAAACAAGTTAAATCAACAGAATATGTAGCAAATAAGAAGACTCCCTCAAGAAAACAAACAAAAAATACAATCATATGTCATGTACACAAAACACTTCCATGATTATTGTTATTTGTTCAATGAATTTGGACATAAATCCATTGAATGTAAATTTTATGCAAAGAAGATCACAAGATTACACACACCATTTCCGCCATATCTTGGTTAAATAAGGTGTTATTTATGTAGAAATCTTGGACACAAATCCAAATACTACAAAATGGAAAATACCGTAAAGTACTCTAGACAGATGATGAAAGCTAATTAAAGAAAACCAATCACTGGATCAAAAATAAATGCATACATTAGAAATCAACCTACTAAAGTGTGGAAGAGGAAGAATATAGAACAACTAATGACCTAGCTTAGTTTCAGGGGGAGTTGCTCTAGGAAGCAAGGCAGACATTCAGTCAGTATTAGAAGAGAAGCATCAACACAGGGGGAGTGGAAACATTATGAGGATATACTTGTTGCATTATGAATTTTCTAGCATCCTTGGTTGGGAAGTTGGCATTAAAGAGCAAGTTTTTCTTGTAGATTCTCGTCTATTTCAAAGGCCATAAGAGAGCAACACCAAAAATGTTTTGATAGAGATAATCAATTTAAGAAGATAAATTATGCATCGAACTTTCACCCAGTAGAAATTTAGCCAAGACTAAAGAAATGAGTGTAATATATTTAATGCAACAAAGAGATATGAATATTCAATGGTAATTACAATTTACAATTCAAATAAGTAAAGGAAAATAACTACAATTAGATTTTGATCATGAATTGAAATATATCTACTCTCAATTTTCCATAATGGACGCATCTAAAAATGTGAGCAACAGATATTTCTCTTGGATACCATGTGCCTCTCATGGCAAGGATGATAGTGCATTCAAAGGGATAAAATAGTCAAAGTGCATGCAAAAGGACTCCACCCTAAGGAATTTGGTAGAAAATAGTACCATAACATCGAAGAAAACTGAAAGATCATTATTGCTTCTCCAAAAATTTGATCATCGTGGGTATTTCTATTTCGACTTTGATTAGTGATCCAGATGGATGTTGGTGGCCACCCACCTATCCTAGTTGGACCCCCACAACTGTCTCTTTCAGTTTTCAGTATCCTTATTTGTAGCACAATTTACTATTTTTAGTAGTTTTTCGAGTCTTGAACTTCCAGAGCCATTTTGAGGCCCCAAACTACGTTTTTTGGAAAATCTGGGAGCAACATGGGTCCATGGACTATTGTTTCTCTTCCCAAAGTTATAGTCCTCAGATAGATCTTTCTAGTGAGCTATTATGTGCATCAAATGGAGATCGTATGCCAAAGTTACGACCCTGAGAAGTTGATGTACCAATTTACCCAAAACAGGGCCCACAGTTTGGTGTTTCATCTCCTAGGGTTAGGTTTTTGGATGTTTAGGTTTTTCCATTGTTGCTCAACAATAAATAGACCTTCGAGCCTCATTGTAACACAATTCAAAGGCATGTAGCCATCACATCTCTTCTCAGAGATAAGCTACCATCACCCTAGCTGGTTTATTTTCGTTTCTGTTTGTAAGCATATTTCAGTATTTTACAGTAATGAAATGAAATATTATTTCTACTGCATCTTTGTATGTATGATTATATCTGTAATTTGTTGTGTTCCTGTTTAAATCCATATTATTGGTATCAGAGCGGGTCTGCTTTTTCTTTGTTTTTCTATGCATGTCCCCAACGAGGTCAGGATATAAGGAGTTAGGGCTTGAGCTGGTTGAACCTTTGCAAGACCAGCCTCGCAAATCCCAATGGCCTCCCATGGCGGATGAAAAGAAAGAAGAGGGGGCAGGAGATATTATCAAAATCTTCCTCAAA
The DNA here is from genome assembly GCA_000404065.3 of Pinus taeda. Taxonomy (NCBI): domain Eukaryota; kingdom Viridiplantae; phylum Streptophyta; class Pinopsida; order Pinales; family Pinaceae; genus Pinus; species Pinus taeda. The sequence continues at coordinate 9,869 of APFE030352777.1, forward strand.
GAAGCCCTCAAGCGACAAAGGAATGTGATGATGGACAACTTTGCCCAGATCCTTTAGCGGCTACCCAGGGGTGACTCAGCTACTTCCAGTAGCTACTCTGGAAACGCCACACCCTTTAAGGTACAAGTTAACTTTGGAATCCCCATATTCAAGGGTTAGATGGATGGAGATGTTGTAGATAAATGGTTAAATCTGCTAGAGGGTTATTTTTATGTTCATGATCTTTCCAGTGTAGGTTTTAACCCTGCACATAAATTACCTGCATACGAATTCTAAATCACAGAAAAAATAAAAATGTGAGATCATAACACATAAAACACGTATACACAGAGATTTCCCACTGGATCTCAAAACCGAGACTACCAGCTTGATTTTTCATTATATTCCTTTCAATGTTACAATACATATTTATACATGCCGAAGCATCCAA
>APFE030352777.1:15067-50690 GCA_000404065.3 Pinus taeda
GTAGAGGGGCGCTACCCGCCCCCCTCTAACCCCCCGGTTCACTACGTAGGTTAGTCGTGGAAAGAATATAACACAACCCAACATCTAGCCGGGAAAAGATTACTTTCGCTCTTCTCAAAGTAGCTCCCCACGTCAAAGATTGGTGGGAAACCTACAGCGAGCAGAAGGATGAAAGTATGAGCTCACTGTTTTCAGCTACACCCACTTGGAATTCGTTCTAGGATGCCGTTAAGGAGAAGTACTACCCTTTCAAAAGATATGAGGACCAATACATAAAGTGAACCATGCTACAACAGGGAATGGACCAAGACATGCCAGAGTTCACCAATATTTTTCATACCCTTTGCACAAAGTTGGGTATCAAGGATTCTGAGCTGCATTTGGTACTCAAATACCACGATTGCCTACACAGGTATATCCAAAATGAGATGGACTTCCTGAACATCTCCTCGCTCGGCACAACATATCGATATGTTGTCAAGATCGAGCAAAAGCTTAAACAAAAGAAGCGAGACTTTGGATCTGCGAATCTGAAGTAAGGGAAGGACTTTCCCAAACCACAGAACCAAGGACAAAGCCAAGACGGGGCAACCCAAGACAACCCGTCAAAGCCACAAAAAATTAACAACACCATGAAGTCAAAGAGGGACACAAGAAGGTGGTGTGAGTTCCATAAGACCCTGTTGAAGCCCTGAAAATCAGGTCTACAACAAGGGGGATACCCACCCGGTTCGGACCTTGGTTGGCAGCTCCTTTTCCGTTTGGTGTGGTGGGTCCGACTGGGGATATCAGACCAATTTCCCAATTTATGAGTGTGTGTGTGTAGAATTTGATATTTCTGATCTAACAGTTCCTAATTAATATGCTCTAATTCTAACTTTAATCTAATGACATGCAATTGTATTCTAATAAAATAGAAACATCTAATTCTATACTAACCCGGGGTGTAATATTTCTTCTGTACGATCTAAAATGATTTCAAATAACAATCGGTAATAAAGATCATTCAACTGTTATAAGAAAGGAATTCAATATAGATGAACCACTTCACATAAAAAGTTAGGCGAAACAGTTGTGAAAAACATATTGCACAATAAGCTATTCATACATTAAGCATAAATAAATAGCTATCACCATACAAAAGTGCCAAATGATAACTCAGGCATCCACGCATTAATATATAAACAACTGAACTTGAATATCACTTTAACACAAAAGATAGAAATAGTTAAGAGATAGAAGTACCATTTATAACTAGTTCTACTCATGAGCTTCAAGCGATAACGATTTATCTCGTCTTAATCCAACATCCACTAAGAGTACAGAAGTGCAACATCAGTAGCAGATACCAAATGAAAAAATTAATAAATCATGTTCCATTCATTCATCAAAACCTCCTCGGAGGGTGCAAAAGTGCATGTTCTGAGGACAAGTTTTGGATAAATTTCTGGACCCTTCTCTAAATGCATGAGAAGGGTTTATATAGTACTAACTACATCTAAAAATAACTTATTTACAAAAATATAGGATACGATTTAAATGACCGTACTCTTTCTAGGCAAAAATAAAGCAAAACTATTTCTAAAATTAAATCTAACATCTAACTATTTCTGTACGTGCTCCTTCACATCGCAAGCATTCAGCATTTGCTTGAGAAGAGTTGGTTGGCCGACTTCAACTTTTCACTGTGCTACAAAAAATGGAATCAGCAAGAGTTGTCGCCATCTTTTCGGCAGAATTAATGATGTATTTGAGAGTCATACACTGGCTGTGTGGTTTCACTAAATACTTTGAGGATATTTCTGACCATTACCGCTGATTTTCAGATTCAAGTTTTACCTTGTATCTTTAACATACTTTTTCCGAATTTCTGGGGCTTACAGGTAGCTGAGTAATTAGAAGCTTTCCATTTCGAGAAGTTTTACCCAGCGATAGGCACTAATCGTGCATTAGAAACTGCCTCCGTTTCTTGATCCGGGCTTCCTTGGTGCGATTTTCGCCTCTTGCGTGCTTTCTTTTAGCGGATGTAAATTTGAAATTTTGTGAAAATAATGATTCCTTAAGTTCTTGACCCTGAGTCCTAAACTGTCTGTTTTCGATGTCAGCGATATCCAGTACCCATTTCACCATATCTGTGTAGGGGGAATTTTGGGCCTTGTCGCTAGCTGGTGCAGGAATGAACAAGCTAAATTTGCAACTGATGCCTTAGAAGAACCTTGTGAACCTGCACTAGTCGTAACCTCCATTACCTTGGGATTCTCTTTCTCAAGCAGATTATACATGCTTTCCCAAGTGGTAATATCCGCGTCTCTGTTGCATGCAGTGTCTGTGTATAATGGCGCCATTTCTTTATCTTCATACATCGGAGCCTTGACTTTCTTCCCCATAGTTTCCTGTATACTGCTTTGTATAGTTCTTTGTTCTTTGTTCCTGCAGTTTACAAGTGAGGTGAGAGTAATGATAAAGAACAGTGATGGAAAAGCTTTAAATGCTGAAGATATGCAAAAATATACCACCTTACGTGAACTGGCCCTTCGATAAACTCAAAACCATATTTCATTAACAACTGGAAAATAACTCATTAATTAGCATTAAAGCACATAACCAGGTCTCGTTTTATGAAAAAAAGTTTTTTCAAATAGTGAGCCGAAAGATTTTGCGATGGAGGGATTTTGTGATTTGGTTTGCAATATCGCAGATCGCTGTATTGCATTATCGCGAGATCGCAATATCGCAATTTTATTTTTTTGTAAGATCGCTTTGCCGCTCTATCACGATATCGCAATATCGCATAATCGTTGTATGTGCTCATTTCGTGTTAATGTATTTCTTGCGAGGTGCGATTTTGCGATATGCTTCATCGCATATCGACGTTTTCTGCGGTTTTCCAGTGTAAGTGCGTTTTAAGGCATGTGATGCAATATATATGTTTTTTAATATGTAATCTCGCATCACAATTCTTAAAGTTTGGTTTGTAAGAAGGAATCTTGTTATCCTTTCCGCGATGCGATATTCTTTAAGGAGTGATTTTATCTTTTCTCATCATGAAACTTAAGCTTTTTAGATTTTTCAAAGGTATTTTTTCCTAAGTTTATGATGGTAAGTTTTATTAAAAAGGAAATACAGGCCCTAATTCATTTTTTTAATTTTTTGACTAAGGGTCCCCATTTATTTAGTATTAGTAATAACACTTAAATAAAAAGGGGGGTTGTTGGTGGCCACAACAATTGGCGATTCACTTGGAAGAACCAATTATCTCTGTCTTTCTTTTGAATTTTCTAAATTTCCAAAACAGAAAATTTTCCAGAAAGTTAAACTTTATTATAGAAAGATAAAGTACATTATGCTTTAACCTGTCAATGATATTTTGTTTCTTCTATTTTCAACTTTGATTATTTTCTCCCTCAAGCTAGTCCTTGTATCCACATCAGTCATTACTTGGTTTATAAAGGTAAAACAAAGCCTTCTCTGTAAATCAGCTTTAAATATGCTCATTTCTCGTAGGTAGAGCATCTGCTGCCAGCAGGCATTCATAGCCTCGACATGGTTACCTATTACCCATCAATGATCCTGTATCCTACTTAGAGAAACACACCATTTTCAAAGAGGAATCCATATCCACTCTTATTTCTTTCCTTTTCTTTTTATTCTTAAAGAACAATGTCTTGGTTTGATAGCCAATTTATGACACAGTGATTCACTTGATTTATAACTTTGTTGAACAAGCTAGCTCGTGATGAGACCCCTTGCCTTTTGATTGCAACAATCTTGAGTCATTGCCCTGTTGTGGTGTGCAGTATTGGCAAAGTCAGCAAGTTATAATATCTGTGATTATGATAAGCCGGCTCGTGATGAGACCTCTCACTCTTTAAGATAAAGTGTATCCTTGGATTGTTTCTTTGAAAGTTGTAATTTCCTAAGTAGGGAGGAAGTCATTGTTTCCTTAAGATAGCTCTGGACGACAATAGTAGAGTTTTTTGAACAGAGATGCTTTACAGAGAATCTTTGTTTTGTTATTGATACCTTTCATTGCACTGATATAGAACAATTTCTCACTAAAGTTCGTTTTCATCAAATTTTACGAAGTTGAAACTAGTATCATTTCTAGGCTAAAGTCTTTAACTGTATCTTTCAATAATAAAGATCAATTTTCTAAAAGATTTGCTATTTATACAAGTGAAAAATCAAAACATGAACGAGAATTGGTGTCTTTTTCATAAATCCCTAATGTAACCATTCACAACTGGTTTTATTATGAAAATAAAAATCTAATCTACAAAATAGAAGAATGATCTTCTATGGAAAATATTTCTTGAGTATTTGACCGTTAACAGGCAAAGAATCTCTCTTTCTTGTTAAATCCTGCAACATAAAAGTGGACAGACCTATGACTTCTATGATTTGGAAAGGGCCAAGCCACATTCGTTGAAACTTTGTATGTTTCCCCTTTTCTTCATGGGCTTTGTCCCATTTTAAAACTAGATCTCCTAGCTGAAAATCTTTTATGGTCATCATGTTTGAATCAAAAGAGGATTTCACTAATGCTTGGTGATGAGCGTGAGTTCTTTTGGCCTGTTCTCGTTGTTCTTCTAGCTTAATTATTTCCATTTGCCTTAGCTGTAAGGAGGAAGTTGGTACTTCATCAATATATTGAACTAAAGACAGAGAAGGAATTGCTAAATGAGTAGGAAGAACCACTTCTTTTCCATAAACTAAATTGAATGGAGAAGTGTTGATGGAGGTTTTTTGTGTTATTTGATCTGCCCATAAAGAATATATTGAAGACTTATGCCATTTTTTTATGATTTTGGTCAACTGTTCATTTGATAATCCTGATTAGGTTTTTATTTGTAGATTCAGCTAACCCATTCCCCTGTTGATAGTAATTGGCAGAATATTTAAGTTTGAAACCTCTTTTAAGTGCAAATTCAGTCATTGCGTTTCTAGAAAAATATGATGCATTGTCAAACATTAAAGTTGAAGGCAACCCAAACCTGGTGATTATAAATTGATCTATGAAATCAATGATATGTTTAGCATTAGCCGTCTTGAGAGGAACTGCTTCTACCCATTTAGTAAAGTAATCTGTTGCTGTAAGGATATATCTGTGCTGTTTAGAAGAGTGAGGAATGATCTCACCTATTATGTCCAATCCCCACTGATCAAAAGGTTGTTTAATGTTGACTGGCTGAAGTGGCAAGGATGGTTTCTTCTGTCTCACAGCAGCGGTTTGGCAGAATTGACATTTCCTCACGTAATTGTACGAGTATTTGAATAATGTGGGCCAATAATAGCCTGCGCGTAAGATTTTATGTGCAGTAGCATCTCCAACATAGTGTCCGCCTGCTAGCCCATCGTGGAGTTCCTGCAAAACTTTTTTAGCTTCAGATTCCTCAAGACATCTAGGAAGAACATAATCATAATTTATTCTAAAAAGAACATCGTTTAGGAGCTGATATTGTTTGGCTTTCAACCTTAGAGCTCTTTTCTTGGTATGATCGAGGTGTGAGGGAGCATATCCATTCTTTAGATAATAAATGATATCAGCATATAATGACTCATTATCGTTTAGGCTTACCTCATACATTTGTATGTCTACAGATGGAATTTCAGATATAAGCAATGCTCTGGCCAACATTTTGCAAAAGCCTTGACCTTTTACAATACTTGCTGGTTTGATTTCTACATCATATTCCTGTAAGGCAGTAACCCAATTGGCTCTTTTCTCACCCACATCTTTTTGTACTAAAATATTTCTTACCGCTGGAAACGGTACAATGATTTTTGTATGGGTTTTGAGTAGAAAGGGTCTGAAATATTTGATTGCTTTGAAAATAGCATAAGCCTGTTTCTCCACATCTGAATAGTTTAATTCATCCCCTTGTAAATTTAAACTGAAAAAAGCAATCGGAGCTTCTGTTTTTTCTTGATTGGCTTGAGTGAGTGTCGCTGCATATGATCTGTCAGATGCAAATGTATATAAAATAAAAGGCTCTGAAAAATTTGGATTTGCTAAAGATGGAGCATTAATAATTGCTTGTTTGATCATATTGAATGCCTCATATTCGTTTTGGCCCCATTTGAAGATTGAGTTCTTTTTTATCATTGCTTGTAAAGGAGACATGATTCTTGAAAAATCTGGAACAAATCTCTTTACAAAGTTTATCTGAACAAGGAAAGATTGCATGGCTATTTTGTTGTGAGATATTGATATTTCATAAATCTCTTTGATTCTGTTAGGATCAATGTGAATCCCAGATTTTGACACTATGAATCCTAGAAGTTTTCCTTCACTTAATGCGAAAAAGGAATTTTTCGGGTTAAGTGAAATTCCATACCTTAGACAATGTTGGAAATTTGTTTTAAATCTCTAAGATGGTTGCTTCGCTTCTTGGAATAGACAGTTATATCATCCAAATATATTACCACATATTTATTAATTAAACCTTTGAATGCGATGTCAATGGCTCTTTGAAATGTGGCACCAGCATTGATCAAACCAAAGGGCATATTTTGATATGCATAGTTACCCCATTTGGTTCTAAATGTGGTTTTTAATTGATCATCAGGATGTACCAACACTTCATTATATCCTAAAAATCCATCCAAAAAGGACATTAATTCTGACCCAGCGACTGCCTACAATATTTGTTCCATCGGAGGCAAAGGAAAATTATCCTTTTGGTAGGCTTTATTAAGACTTCGAAAGTCAATGAAGATTCTAATATCTCCGTTTTTGTTTCTAACAGGAACCATATTGGAAACCCATTTGGAATGTCGAACGGGAAAGATTATTTTGGCTTTCAATAGTTTGTTGAGTTCAGATTTGATCTGGTTTTCTAGATTGGGATGGTTTTTTCTCAACTTCTGTTGGACCATTTTTCATCATCTATCATTGGAATAGTATGTTGGATGATGAAAGTGTCATACATTTTAAGTTCATCATAGTTCCAAGCGAAAACATTTTTGTATTGTCTCAAAAGACGAATATATGCTAATTTTTCTTTAGGAGTTAGGCCAAGGCCTAGATTGATGTTCTGTGGTTTGGTATCGGTTCCTAGATTTATTAATTCGTAGTTCAAAGTTGAACTTTGGAGTTTCGAATTGGTAGATCTTTTAAACCGATCTTTCAAATCATAAAGGTCTTCTAACTTGACTACCGACTTAGGTATAGCATTGTTAGTGCTATCTTGTTGCAATTTTCGGTCATGCTGGTATTCGTCAATTATTTGATTGGTGTAGGATCCTTCAGATGTGAGAAAACTCACGATGTCAGGATCGTCGTTGAAAATTCTCCAATTTGTAATGTTATCAGGAATAGAAGGTCTAAAGATTAATTCTATTGAAAATCTATCAGGGCTAAAATCTTCTGAAGGGATAAGTTTGGAAGCTACGTTAGCTAAAAGGTCTGCACTTACATTCTGGAGTCTAGGAATTGATGAAATATTAAATGCTATAAAGTGTTCAGTCAGATCTTGAACTAAAGATTGATAATGTTTTAAATGACCTGATAAAAAATGTATAGTATTACGTACTTGTTCGATTACAATTTCAGAATCTCCGAAAACTTGAAGGTATTTGATGCCTAATCCGATTGCTTTGTACAACCCTTGGACTAAAGCCTCATATTCTGCGGTATTATTGGTGCAATCAAATTTGAGTCTGCAAGTTAAGATAGTTTTATCTCCTTCTGGATTAACTAGCACGCATCCTGCTCCTGCTCCTTCGTTAGATTTAGAACCATCAAAAAATAATTTCCAAAATAAAGATTTATTTACAGGACTATCTAAAAAATTAATTCATTTTGAATTATTTGTTTGAGAAAAGTTTTCGACTTGGGATAAAACAAAATGTTCTAAATAAGGTGACATATGAGCATTAAAATTTCCTAGGAAAGAGTCTACTAAGTAATTGCCAATAATAATATTGTTATATGCTACAGGTTCATTCTCCCCTTCCAGCTCCATTACTATGTATTTCTGATGTCTTTCTCGTTCAATTTTTATTTGATTAGGTTTACCATTGTAAGGCAGCCACATGTGTGACCAGTCAGTTGCGAAATATCCATGAAGTTTTTCTGACCAATATCTGCTAAGAATTAAACCATAAAATTCTGGAATATTAGCAACTAAAATGTCGATAACTTGACATACCTTTGGGTTGGATGACAACCTTATGGTAACCTGATTTAATTCGCCAATCACTTCGACTTGCAATCGATCTAGTTGGACTATGCGCACAACAGATTTTTGCGGTTGAACGTTCAATTTTGTACATACTGACTTTGGTAAAATATTTGATGAAGCTCTCGAATCCACTAAGCAATTATGCACATTTTTGTTAAAAATTTCATAAGTAAGAAGAAACGGAGGAGTATGAGATCTCGATCTTCTTCTAATTAACGCGATGTCGTTTGGATCAACTTTATTAATCACATTAGTCGGAGGTCTTCCCATATCGTGGGAAGCTTGAGAAATTACAGCGGCAGGGAAAGGGGCAACTGGGACATCATGTAATTCTTTCAAAAGTACCTTTTGCTAGTGTTTTAACTTGCTGAATTCGTAAAGAGTGATGTTGGCCCTAGTCTTTTTCATGTCTTCTAAGATATTGTACTCCATTTAATCCAAAACGATCAGTGTTTTAGATGGAGTAGATGAATCTGTTTGGACTGAGCTGGTTTGAGTCACTTTCGGTGTCGTTTTCTTGGTTACGACTTTATCCTTCGTCGTCGAGCTTGCGCTCTTTGGCTTAGTGGTAGTTTGAGGGGGATCAAGCTGATTTCTACTTCGTGTACTAACCGGGAATGCTTCTTGATCTTCTTCTTGTGGGAGGATGAAATCCCACATTCCTTGTAAGTCTACAACTTCTTCATCATCAGTTTTCTCTTCAGTAGTGATTCCCTCTTCTTCTTCTTCGGATTCAACGGTCGTAATAGCATTGGGGGGCTTTGAATCAGTCGAATGGTTTCTTTTAAAAGGTATGTATAGTTTTTTTGAAGAAGTTTCTACCAGTTGTTTCTTAATATCGACCATCTCGTTAGACATAGTCTTCAAAACTTTTTGCAACCCTTCTAAATCGAATGGATATTTCGATTGTTTTTTCTTGGGATCTTCTTTTAAAGTAACCTTCTTTGATTTTTGTTCTTCCATCGCGGTTTTCTTTTCAAGGGCTATAATACGCTTCTCTACAGCTATTGCTTCTTTCATATTTTTGGCTAAATTTGTCTTGTTAGCCCTGTCCACGAAGATTGCTATGTTTGATGGTAAAGCAGTGATGTACCATTCACTTCGCACTTCTTCGCTGGGCTTGGAAGCAGTAGGAATTTTGTTTAACAATTTATTGAAATGTGAATTGAAATCTTCGATAGGTTCTTTTGACTCAGCCCTAAGGTTTGACAGGTCACTGATTAATGTCGTTGTAGACCTATCATCACCAAATTTAATAAGGAATTGTTCTTGGAAGATGTCCCAACTAGTGATAGATCTAGATGTTAATGAAAAATACCATGATCTGGCTGTTCCCTGAAGAGTATAAGGAAAAATTCGAACGACAACATCTTCGTTATTAACTCCATTAAGATTTATGGATAGCATAAAGTTATTAATATGCTCTTCCACTAGCATGCCTTCTTCAGGATTGAACTTAGGCAGCCACTTTTTAGCATGGGGTGGTATTTGACTCAAAGGAGCAGGCATTAAGACTGCCCCTGGGTTATTCCATGGAGATTGGGCCATCGCTGATCCACTAATGGAGGGAAGTGTAGAAGATGATCCCTGAGGTTGAGAAGATGAGGATATTATGACTCCGGATGATTGAGAAGGAGATGTAAAAGTACCAGTAGGCTAGTGGACAATTATTTGAAGTGGAGGAGTGGATGGTTGACTTCGCGGTGAGGAATTTGAGATGGATGCTGATGATGAAAGAGTCTCGCTGTCAGACCCTTTAGGTGACTTCCTTGCTCTCTTCCTAGTGGGTAGAGGTAACTCAGTTGGTTGAACACCAAACTTTTCACTCTTTAATCTGGTCAAAGGATGAGCAGGGTTATATTGCGAAGTCACGCTGCCTTGAGATTTGTCATATCTTGGTGGAGATATAGAAAATAACTAAAGTTTGTGAATCAGGGATTCAACTTCAGGAGGTTCAATAGTAGATTGTTCTGAAATGTCAGGGTTTGTAGCAGCAACTGTTGATCCTACGACTTCTGGCTATGGACTTAAAGATTCTAAATGCAATGGAGAAGTCAGGGGAGATGGTGAGGGCGATTTAATCTCAAAATGGTATTTAGATTTGGACTTAATTGCCATTCATAGTTCGAGGCCCTCCTTCTAGCGCCAAATATGTTGAAGCCCCAAAATCGGGTCTACAACAAGGGAGATACCCACCCGGTCCAAACCTTGGTTGGCAGCTCCTTTTTCGTTTGGTGTCATGGGTCCGACTGGGGATATGGGACCAGTTTCCCAATTTATGAGTGTGTGTGTGTAGAATTTGATATTTCTGATCTAACAATTCCTAATTAAGATGCTCTAATTCTAACTTTAATCTAATGACATGCAATTGTATTCTAATAAAACATAAACATCTAAGTCTATACTAACCCGGGGTGTAATATTTCTTCTATACGATCTAAAATGATTTCAAATAACAATTGTTAATAAAGATCATTCAACTGTTATAAGAAAGGAATTCAATATAGATGAACCACTTCACATAAAAAGTTAGGTGAAACAATTGTGAAAAACATATTGCACAATAAGCTATTCATACATTAAGCATAAATAAATAGCTATCACCGTACAAAAGTGCCAAATCATAACTCAGGCATCCACACATTAATATATAAACAACTAAACTTGAATATCACTTTAACACAAAAGATAGAAACAATTAAGAGATAGAAGTACCATTTATAACTAGTTCTACTCATGAGCTTCAAGCTGTAACGATTTATCTCTTCTTAATCCAATATCCACTAAGAGTACAGAAGTGCAACATCAGTAGCAGATATCAAATGCAAAAATTAATAAATCCTATTCCATTCATTCATCAAAATCTCCTCAGAGGGTGCAAAAGTGCATGTTCTGAGGACAAGTTTTTGATAAATTTCTGGACCTTCTCTAAATGCATGAGAAGGGTTTAAATACTACTAACTACATCTAAAAATAACTTATTTACAAAAATATAGGATACGGTTTAAATGACTGTCCTCTTTCTAGGCAAAAATAAAGCAAAACTATTTCTAAAATTAAATCTAACATCTAACTATTTCTGTACTTGCTCCTTCACATCGCAAGCATTCAACATTTTCTTGAGAAGATTCAATTGGCTGACTTCAGCTTTTAACTGTGCTGCAAAAAACGGAATCAGCAAGAGCTGTCGCCATCTTTTCGGCAGAATTAATGATGTATTTGAGAGTCATACACTAGCTGTGTGGTTTCACTAAATACTTTGAGGATATTTCTGACCATTACCGCTGATTTTTGGATTCATGTTTTACCTTTTATTTTTAACATACTTTTTCCGAATTGCTGGGGCTTATAGGTAGCTAAGTAATTAGAAGCTTTCCATTTCTAGAAGTTTTACCCAGCGATAGGCGTTAATCGTGCATTGGAAACTGCCTCCATTTCTTGATCCAGGCTTCCTTGGTGCGATTTTCGCCTCTTGCGTGCTTTCTTTTAGCGGATGTAAATTTGAAATTTTGTGAAAATAATGATTCCTTAAGTTCTTGACCATGAGTCCTAAGCTGTCTGTTTTCGATTTCAGCATTGTCCAGTACCCATTTCACCATATCTGTGTAGGGGTGAATTTTGGGCCTCGCCGCTAGCCGGTGCAGGATTGAACAAGATAAATCTGCAACTGATGCCTCAGAAGAACCTTGTGAACCTGTAGTAGTCGTAACCTCCATTACCTTGGGATTATCTTTCTCAAGAAGATTATACATGCTTTCCCAAGTGGTAATACCCACGTCTCTGTTGCATGCGGTGTCTGTGTACAAGGGCGCCATTTCTTTATCTTCAGACATCGGAGCCTTGCCTTTCTTCCCCATAGTTTCCTGTATACTGCTTTGTATAGTTATTTGTTCTTTGTTCCTACAGATTACAAGTGAGGTGAGAGTAATGATAAAGAACAGTGACAAAAAATCTTTAAATGCCGAATATATGCAAAAATATACCACCTTACATGAACTAGCCCTTCGATAAACTCAAAACCATATTTCATTAACAACTAGCAACTAACTCATTAATTAGAATTAAAGCACATAACCAGGTCTCGTTTTATGAAAAAAAGTTTTTTCGAATAGTGAGCCGAAAGATTTTGCGATGGAGGGATTTTGTGATTTGGTTTGCAATATCGCAGATCACTGTATTGCATTATCGCGAGATCACAATATTGCAATTTTATTTTTTCGTAAGATCACTTTGCCGCTCTATCGTGATATCGCAATATCGCATGGTCGCAATATCGCATAATCGTTGTTTGTGCTCATTCCGCATTAATGTATTTCTTGCGAGGTGTGATTTTGCGATATGCTTCATCGCATATCGACGTTTTCTGCGGTTTTCCAGCGTAAGTGCGTTTTAAGGCATGCGATGCGATATATATGTTTTTTAATATGTAATCTCGCATTGCAATTCTTAAAGTTTGGTTTGTAAGAAGGCATCCTGTTATCCTTTCCGCGATGCGATATTCTTTAAGGAGTGATTTTATCTTTTCTCATCATGAAACTTAAGCTTTTTAGATTTTTCAAAGGTATTTTCCTAAGTTTATGATGGTAAGTTTTATTAAAAAGGAAATACAAGCCCTAATTTATTTTTAAAATTTTTTGACTAAGGGTCCCCATTTATTTAGTATTAGTAATAACACTTAAATAAAAAGGGGGATTGTTGGTGGCCACAACATAGCCCCACTCACAACACAGGTGAGTGTCGGACCAAGCAATCGCTGGTGGCCGAGTTGAAGGCTTCAGAATCAACTGCATGTTCCAACCCTGAGTTAGAACCTAGCAAGGGAAATGGAAAATTGAAGCAGATCATTGATGTGTGGCCCAGCACCACTCTTTCCATCACCAAGATCCAGAAGAATGAACCCAAAGATCCAAAGGAGGGACAATGACTTTTCCACTCACAAATGTGGATGAAGGGTTCGCCTGCTACAATTCATTGTTGACAGTGAGGAAAAGAACCTCATTTCAATAGAGGTCGTGAAGCGGTTGGGCCTACCTACTACACCACACCCACAACCATACAGTATCGGGTGGCTTCACCAAGGATGAGATCTCTGAGTTCACCAGTAGTGTCATCTTCCCTACATCATCAAACCCTTCACATAGGAGGTATTGTCTAATGTTTCACCTCTGGATGTTTGTGATGTATTATTAAGCTAGCCATACTTGGGGAGGCGACATGATGTGTATGAGTCAAGGCCTCGCACTGTCATTATTTCTTTATTTAATTCATTATATATGTTACCATAGGTAGCCCCACCTACCACCACCTCTTTGATCACTGCTAAGAAATGTAACAAGCTCATCTCCCTGACTAGGAAATTCATTTTATGTCTGGTTCCCTCCCAAAGTAAGGGTAAGATCGTCGCCACATCCATGACCCCTGCAAAGGTTTCCTCCACGCATCAACAATAGAAGATGGATACTGTCATGAAAGAAGATAGGAACATCTTCTCCTCACCCATAGGGGTATCATTGCACTATCAGGTCAAGCATTCATTCGATCTAACTCCTAGAGCACCTCTACCCAACGGGCCGATATATCACCGCTCCATTCTAAAAAATGACAAGTACAAGAAGTGACATGGTCCTTACACCAGTACCACGGCTGTGGGGAATAACTCTTTGAAGCACAAAATTCCCCCAATTCCTTCGCTTTCACCAAGTGTTCAATGTGGACCACCCTTAGCCATGCTTCCCACCATTACTGGACACATAAGAGATTGCAGAACATCTCACCAAGGACCAAGTTCAGCGGATGGAGGAACTCAACACAATGGGGACCATTGCTTCCGAAGGGGGGAGGAATGCTCCAGGTGGATGTTGGCGGCAACCCACCTATCCCACTTGGACCCCCACAACTGTCTCTTTCAGTTTTTTAGTTTCCTTATTTGTAGCACAATTTACTATTTTTAGCAGCTTTTTAGGTCCTGAACTTCCTGAGCCTTTTTTAGGCCCTAAACGACACTTTTTGGGAACTATGGGTGCAACATGGCTCCTTCAACTAATGTTTCTCTTCCCAAAGTTGTAGTCCTTGGATAGACCTTTCTAGAGAGCTATTATGCACGTCAAACATAGATCGTATGCCAAAATCACAACCCCGGGAAGTTGATGTACTACTTTACCCAAAACGGGGTCCACAGCTTGGCGTTTCATCTCCTAGGGTTAGGTTTTTGGATGTTTAGGGTTTTCCATTGTTTCTCAACAATAAATAGGCCTTCGACCCTCATTGTAACACAGTTCAGAGGTATGTACTTGCCACATCTCTTCTCAGAGATAAGCTACCATCACCCTAGCTGGTTTATTTCCATTTATGTTTATAAGCATATTTCAATATTTTACAGTAATGAAATGAAGTATTATTTCTACTACATCTCTATATGTATGGTTCTATCTGTAATTTGTTGCATTCTTGTTTAAATATGTGTTAGTGGTATCAGATTGGGTCTGTTTTTTCTCTTTTTTTCTTTGCATGTCCTCAACGAGGTCGGGATATAAGGAGTTAGGGCTTGAACTGGTTGAACCTTTGCAAGACCAACCTCGCAAAGCCCGACGAACTCCCATGGTGGATTAAAAGAAAGACAAGGCGACTGGAGATCCTATCAAAATCTTGCTCGAAGAAACCCTCGAGTAGCAAAGGAACACGATGATGGATAACTTTGCCTAGATCCTTCAGCGGTTAACCAAGGGTGATGTAGCTACTTCCAGCAACTACTCTGGAAATGCCACACCCTTTAAGGTACAAGTTAACTTTTAAATACCCATATTCAAGAGTCAGATAGACAAAGATTCTGTAGATAAATGGTTAAATCTGCTAGAGGGTTATTTTTTTATTCATGATTTTTCTAGCCCGGAAAAGATTACTTTCACTCTTCTCAAAGTAGCCCCCACGTAAAGGATTGGTGGGAAACCTACTACGAGTAGAAGGATGAAAGTACTGGATCAATGTTTTTAGCCACACCCACTTGGAATCCGTTCCAGGATGCCATTAAGGAGCAGTACTACCCTGTCAAAAGCTATAAGGACCAATACATAAAGTGGACCACGCTGCGACAGGGAACGGACCAAGATGTGCCAGAGTTCACAAATATTTTTCATACCCTTCACACAAAGTTTGTATCAAGGATTCTGAGCTATATTTGGTACTCAAATACCGTGGCTACCTACATAGGTATATCTAGGATGAGATGGAGTTCTTTAACATCTCCTCGCTCGACACAACATACCGATATGCTGCCAAGATTGAGTAAAATTTTATACAGAAGAAGAGAGACTTTGGATCTGTGAATCCAAAGCAAGGGAAGTGCTTCCCCAAATCACAGAACCAAGTACAACGCTAAGACGAGGCAACCCAAGAAAACCCATCGAAGCCACAAGAAAAGAACAACACCATGAAGTAGAAGAAGGACATAGGAAAGTGGTGCAAGTTCCATAAGAGCCCCATTCACAACACAAGTGAGTGTTAAACCAAGCAATCGTTGGTGGCTGAGTTGAAGGCTTCAAAATTAGATGCATGTTCCGACCCTGAGTTAGAACCCAACAAGGGGAATGGCAAAGGGAATCAGATCATTGATGCGAAGCCCAGCGCCACTGTTGTGACCGCCAAGATCCAGAAGAATGAGCCTGAAGATCAAGAGGAGGGGGAGTGACTTTTCCACTCACAAATGTGGGTGAAGGGTTTGCCGCTACAATTCATTGTTGATAGTGGGAGCCAAAAGAACCTCATTACAGCAGAGGTCATGAAGCAGTTGGGCGTACTAACTACGCCACACTCGCAGCCGTACAGTATCAGGTGGCTTCACCAAGGACAAGATCTTCGAGTTCGTCAGCAGTGCCGCCTTCCCTATAGCATCAAACACTTCATAGACGAGGTATTGTGTTATGTTGAACCTCTGGATGTCTAGGATGTATTACTAGGCCAACCATACTTGTAGAGGTGACATGTTGTGTATAAGTCAAGGCCTCGAGTTGTCATTATTTCTTTGTGTAATTCATTATACAGGAAACCGGAGGTAGCCCCACCTTCCCCCACCTCTTTGATCAGTACTAAGAAATGCAGAAATCTCATCTCCCAGACTAGGAAATTCATTTTCTGTCTGGTTCGCTCACAAAGTAAGGGGAAGATTGTCGCCACATCCATGACCCCCACAAAGGGTTCCTCCATGCAGTAGTAGCAGCAGATGTATATGGTCATGAAAGAACACATGAACATCTTCTCCTCACCCATAGGGGTACCATTACACTGTGATTTCAAGCATTCATTCAATCTGACTCCTAGAGCACCTATACCCAACGGGCCGATATATCACCGCTCCATTCTGAAAAATGAGAAGTACAAGAAGCGAAATGGTCCTTACACTAGTACCAAGGATGTGGAGAATAATGCTTTGGAGCACAACATTCCCCCATTCCTTCACTTGCACCGAGTGTTCAATGTGGACCACTGTTTGGTCAATTTAGTGTGTCCTAAATTGCTTCATTAATTGTCAATTCGTGATTCGTAAGTTGACGAAGTGTGGCGCACTATATGTGCAAGATAACCTATTTCTTACTTTTGTTGTTTTTGATTTTTATGTTGTTTTGGGGGGTTTTTATCTTTGTTTATGAAATTCTTATTCCTAAATTTCTAGAAGGTAAGTCTGATTATAATTCTTAAGGAAATTATGTCCTTTGTAAGGGTTCCCAAAACTTAACACTTCAGAAAGTCTGAGAACATACTAATGAAAAAGAATACTTGAATCAAGAACGAAAAGATGCTGCAAATTAAAACAAGTAATTGATGAACTACTGATTATGAAACTATCATCTCTGCTGCTACCTAAATACAGAAAATTGATTTAAGCTACTGCACTCAAAGAAATCAAAGATTGCAAAGAAAGTAAAACTAAAATCAAATTACATCATCCATATTTCAATCCCTCGCCAGTATCCTTGCTATGGCTTTCGGAGGTAATCGTCAATGAAATGAGAAATCCGATTATCTAACTGCAGAAAAATAAACTAACATTAAATCACAACATCCATATTTCAATCCCTCGCCAATAATCTCGCTATGGCTTTCGGAGGTAGCTGTCAATGAAATGAGCAATCCAATGATATAATTGCAGAAAAGGAAACTAAAATCAATTCACAACATCCATATTTTAATCCCTCGCCAGTAGTCTCGCTATGGCTTTCGGAGGTAACTGTCAATGAAATGAGCAAGTTGATTTCTAACTAACTTAACAAAGCAAATGATCAAAACTAAACTTAACCAAACATAAATGGAATTAAAATAAACTAGGAAAAACAAAATCAGCAGAGGATCAATTCCATATCACTAGTCATTATGAAAATTATATGCAAATTCTCGGGCTGCCTACTCTATCTTGAAACCTGCACACACTGATCAATGTTAAACAAGACTTGTAAAATCAAAATCATGAACAACAGTGACATGTTAGAAATATATACACAAATGAATAATTATAAAACATATGTAGTGAAAATGAAGCAACGATGCATAAAGACTATACAACAACAAAGAAAAATGAAACCTCAGTGTGCAGGGGCCCTCTGCAACCTCTACCAGCAGATGATCAATTCAAAATCACGTTCACGCAAACATGGAGAAAAGAGTGTTCTTATATATATATATCTCAAAACAGAGTTACAACAATAAGCTAGTGTCACGGCACAGTGGTCCTTAACAGAAAAATTACATATCAAAATCTAACTACTATGCGTATCAGAACACGTTATTTATAACAAAGTTTTCATAACTTTCTTTTTGGAAAACTACGTGAATAGAGGACACGTGAAGAACAATGTCCACAGATTTAGCAGCATGGTCACCGAGATTAGGCAATCTTATTAAAAACGGTTGTTGGATCCACATCGTGGTCAACCTACAGGTGTCAGCGTGCCCCCAAAAATCTAGAAATGATCACGGAAGTCTTCATGTGCTTGAAATCAAATTTTTGTTACTGTAGGACTCTCCTGTTTGACCACCGCTTGACCACTGTTGACCACGGCCTTCTTTGATGAATCCAGCTGGACCAATGGGACCTGAACCATGTCCACGTCATTTCCAACATGCCCATGTGGCTCAATCTGCCTGATGACACTTGTAATGTAGACTTTAACAAAAACAGCTGCAGAAAGTTGAAGCAGCTGTGGAAAGTGACAAGATTTCGTAGCTCAATGAGCAAAAATCTAGTTCAAACAACACAAAGACATAGTCAAGAAACCACTTTAAATGCTCTATTATGACTAATATACAATGATATTGATAGCTTAGGAGGTTCAGGTAAATGGAAAGAAGCTAGAAAAAGGTGTAGGAAAGATGTAAGTTTGGGGCTCAACAACCACCCTATACCATGCTTCCCACCATTACTAGACACATCAGAGATTGCAGAATAGCTCATCAAGGACCAAGTTCAGGAAATGGAGGAACTCAACGCAATGGGGACCATTTCTTCTAAAGGGGGGAGGAATGATCCATGTGGATGTTGATGGCCACCCACCTATCCCACTTGGACCCCCATAACTATCTCTTTTAGTTTCCTTATTAGTGGTATCAGATTGGGTCTGTTTTTTCTCTTTTTTTCTTTGCATGTCCTCAACGAGGTCGGGATATAAGGAGTTAGGGCTTGAACTGGTTGAACCTTTGCAAGACCAACCTCGCAAAGCCCGACGGCCTCCCATGGTGGATTAAAAGAAAGACAAGGCGACTGGAGATCCTATCAAAATCTTGCTCGAAGAAACCCTCGAGTAGCAAAGGAACACGATGATGGACAACTTTGCCTAGATCCTTCAGCGGTTAACCAAGGGTGATGTAGCTACTTCCAGCAACTACTCTGGAAATGCCACACCCTTTAAGGTACAAGTTAACTTTTAAATACCCATATTCAAGAGTCAGATAGACAAAGATTCTGTAGATAAATGGTTAAATCTGCTAGAGGGTTATTCTTTTATTCATGATTTTTCTAGCCGGGAAAAGATTACTTTCACTCTTCTCAAAGTAGCCCCCACGTAAAGGATTGGTGGGAAACCTACTACGAGTAGAAGGATGAAAGTACCGGATCAATGTTTTTAGCCACACTCACTTGGAATCCGTTCCAGGATGCTATTAAGGAGCAGTACTACCCTGTCAAAAGCTATAAGGACCAATACATAAGGTGGACCACGCTGCGACAGGGAACGGACCAAGATGTGCCAGAGTTCACAAATATTTTTCATACCCTTCACACAAAGTTTGTATCAAGGATTCTGAGCTATATTTTGTACTCAAATACCGCGGCTACCTACATAGTTATATCTAGGATGAGATGGAGTTCTTGAACATCTCCTCGCTCGACACAACATACCGATATGCTGCCAAGATTGAGTAAAATTTTATACAGAAGAAGAGAGACTTTGGATCTGTGAATCCAAAGCAAGGGAAGTGCTTCCCCAAATCACAGAACCAAGTACAACGCTAAGACGAGGCAACCCAAGAAAACCCATCGAAGCCACAAGAAAAGAACAACACCATGAAGTAGAAGAAGGACATAGGAAAGTGGTGCAAGTTCCATAAGAGCCCCATTCACAACACAAGTGAGTGTTAAACCAAGCAATCGTTGGTGGCTGAGTTGAAGGCTTCAAAATTAGATGCATGTTCCGACCCTGAGTTAGAACCCAACAAGGGGAATGGCAAAGGGAATCAGATCATTGATGCGAAGCCCAGCGCCACTGTTGTGACCGCCAAGATCCAGAAGAATGAGCCTGAAGATCAAGAGGAGGGGGAGTGACTTTTCCACTCACAAATGTGGGTGAAGGGTTTGCCGCTACAATTCATTGTTGATAGTGGGAGCCAAAAGAACCTCATTACAGCAGAGGTCATGAAGCAGTTGGGCGTACTAACTACGCCACACTCGCAGCCGTACAGTATCAGGTGGCTTCACCAAGGACAAGATCTTCGAGTTCGTCAGCAGTGCCACCTTCCCTATAGCATCAAACACTTCATAGACGAGGTATTGTGTTATGTTGAACCTCTGGATGTCTAGGATGTATTACTAGGCCAACCATACTTGTAGAGGTGACATGTTGTGTATAAGTCAAGGCCTCGAGTTGTCATTATTTCTTTGTGTAATTCATTATACAGGAAACCGGAGGTAGCCCCACCTTCCCCCACCTCTTTGATCAGTACTAAGAAATGCAGAAATCTCATCTCCCAGACTAGGAAATTCATTTTCTGTCTGGTTCGCTCACAAAGTAAGGGGAAGATTGTCGCCACATCCATGACCCCCACAAAGGGTTCCTCCATGCAGTAGTAGCAGCAGATGTATATGGTCATGAAAGAACACATGAACATCTTCTCCTCACCCATAGGGGTACCATTACACTGTGATTTCAAGCATTCATTCAATCTGACTCCTAGAGCACCTATACCCAACGGGCCGATATATCACCGCTCCATTCTGAAAAATGAGAAGTACAAGAAGCGAAATGGTCCTTACACTAGTACCAAGGATGTGGAGAATAATGCTTTGGAGCACAACATTCCCCCATTCCTTCACTTGCACCGAGTGTTCAATGTGGACCACTGTTTGGTCAATTTAGTGTGTCCTAAATTGCTTCATTAATTGTCAATTCGTGATTCGTAAGTTGACGAAGTGTGGCGCACTATATGTGCAAGATAACCTATTTCTTACTTTTGTTGTTTTTGATTTTTATGTTGTTTTGGGGGGTTTTTATCTTTGTTTATGAAATTCTTATTCCTAAATTTCTAGAAGGTAAGTCTGATTATAATTCTTAAGGAAATTATGTCCTTTGTAAGGGTTCCCAAAACTTAACACTTCAGAAAGTCTGAGAACATACTAATGAAAAAGAATACTTGAATCAAGAACGAAAAGATGCTGCAAATTAAAACAAGTAATTGATGAACTACTGATTATGAAACTATCATCTCTGCTGCTACCTAAATACAGAAAATTGATTTAAGCTACTGCACTCAAAGAAATCAAAGATTGCAAAGAAAGTAAAACTAAAATCAAATTACATCATCCATATTTCAATCCCTCACCAGTAATCTTGCTATGGCTTTCGGAGGTAATCGTCAATGAAATGAGAAATCCGATTATCTAACTGCAGAAAAATAAACTAACATTAAATCACAACATCCATATTTCAATCCCTCGCTAGTAATCTCGCTATGGCTTTCGGAGGTAGCTGTCAATGAAATGAGCAATCCAGTGATATAATTGCAGAAAAGGAAACTAAAATCAATTCACAACATCCATATTTTAATCCCTCGCCAGTAGTCTCGCTATGGCTTTCGGAGGTAACTGTCAATGAAATGAGCAAGTTGATTTCTAACTAACTTAACAAAGCAAATGATCAAAACTAAACTTAACCAAACAGAAATGGAATTAAAATAAACTAGGAAAAACAAAATCAGCAGAGGATCAATTCCATATCACTAGTCATTATGAAAATTATATGCAAATTCTCGGGTTGCCTACTCTATCTTGAAACCTGCACACACTGATCAATGTTAAACAAGACTTGTAAAATCAAAATCATGAACAACAGTGACATGTTAGAAATATATACACAAATGAATAATTATAAAACATATGTAGTGAAAATGAAGCAACGATGCATAAAGACTATACATCAACAAAGAAAAATGAAACTTCAGTGTGCAGGGGCCCTCTGCAACCTCTACCAGCAGATGATCAATTCAAAATCACGTTCACGCAAACATGGAGAACAGAGTGTTCTTATATATATATATCTCAAAACAGAGTTACAACAATAAGCTAGTGTCACGGCACAGTGGTCCTTAACAGAAAAATTACATATCAAAATCTAACTACTATGCGTATCAGAACACGTTATTTATAACAAAGTTTTCATAACTTTCTTTCTGGAAAACTACGTGAACAGAGGACACGTGAAGAACAATGTCCACAGATTTAGCAGCATGGTCACCGAGATTAGGCAATCTTATTAAAAATGGTTGTTGGATCCACATCGTGGTCAACCTACAGGTGTCAGCGTGCCCCCAAAAATCTGGAAATGATCACGGAAGTCTTCATGTGCTTGAAATCAAATTTTTGTTACCGTAGGACTCTCCTGTTTGACCACCGCTTGACCACTGTTGACCACGGCCTTCTTTGATGAATCCAGCTGGACCAATGGGACCTGAACCATGTCCACGCCATTTCCAACATGCCCATGTGGCTCGATCTGCCTGATGACACCTGTAATGTAGACTTTAACAAAAACAGCTGCAGAAATTTGAAGCAGCTGTGGAAAGTGACAAGATTTCGCAGCTCAATGAGCAAAAATCTAGTTCAAACAACACAAAGACATAGTCAAGAAACCACTTTAAATGCTCTATTATGACTAATATACAATGATATTGATAGCTTAGGAGGTTCAGGTAAATGGAAAGAAGCTAGAAAAAGGTGTAGGAAAGATGCAAGTTTGGGGCTCAACAACCACCCTATACCATGCTTCCCACCATTACTAGACACATCAGAGATTGTAGAATAGCTCATCAAGGACCAAGTTCAGGAAATGGAGGAACTCAACGCAATGGGGACCATTTCTTCTAAAGGGGGGAGGAATGATCCATGTGGATGTTGATGGCCACCCACCTATCCCACTTGGACCCCCATAACTATCTCTTTTAGTTTCCTTATTTGTAGCACAATTTACTATTTTTCGCAGTTTTTCGGGTCCTGAACTTCCGGAGCCATTTTGAGGCCCTAAATGACATTTTTTGGGAAATATGGGAGCAACATGGGTCCATGAATTGATGTTTCTCTTCCCAAAGTTGTAGTCCTCGGATAGATATTTCTAGCGAGCTATTGTGTGCGTCAAACGAATATTGTATGCCAAAGTTACGACTGCGGGAATTCGATGTACCAATTTACCCAAAACGAGGCCCACAGTTTGGCGTTTCATCTCCTAGGATAAGGTTTTTGGATGTTTAGGGTTTTCCATTATTTGTTAACAATAAATAGGCCTTCGAGCTTCATTGTAACATAATTCAGAGGCATGTAGCCACCACATCTCTTCTCAGAGATAAGCTA
This sequence comes from Pinus taeda, assembly GCA_000404065.3. Lineage (NCBI taxonomy): Eukaryota > Viridiplantae > Streptophyta > Pinopsida > Pinales > Pinaceae > Pinus > Pinus taeda. The sequence goes on from APFE030352777.1 coordinate 38,354, forward strand.
CCATCGCCCTAGCTCGTTTATTTTCATTTCTATTTGTAAGCATATTTCAGTATTTTACAGTAATGAAATGAAGTATTATTTCTACTACATCTTTGTATGTATGGTTATATTTGTAATTTTTTGTGTTCCTGTTTAAATCAGGATTAGTGGTATCAAAGCGGGTCTGCTTTTTCTCTATTTTTCTTTGCATGTCCCCAATGAGGTCGGGATATAAGGAGTTAAGGCTTGAACTAGTCAAACCTTTGCAAGACCAACCTCGCAAATCTCGATGGCCTCCCATGGCAGATGAAAAGAAAGACGAGGGGGAAGGAGATCCTCTCAAAATATTGCTCGAAGAAGCCCTCAAGTGACAAAGGAATGCGATGATGGACAACTTTTCCCAAATCCTTTAGTGGCTACCCAAGGGCGACGCAACTACTTCCAGCAGCTACTCTGGAAACACCACACCCTTTAAGGTACAAGTTAACTTTGAAATCCCGATATTCGAGGGTCAGATAGATGTGGATGTCATGAATAAATGGTTAAATATGCTAAAGAGTTGTTTTTCTGTTCATGATTTTTCCATCTGGGAAAAGATTACTTTCGCTCTTCTCAAAGCAGGCCCCCAAGTCAAGGATTGGAGGGGAACCTACTGCAAGCAGAAGGATAAAAGTACAGGTTGACTATTTTCAGTCACACCCACATGGAATTCATTCCGGGATGACATTAAGGAGCAATACTACCCTGTCAAAATCTATGAGGACCAATACATAAAGTGGACCACGCTGCGGTAGGGAAGTTACCAAGACGTGCCAAAGTTCACCAATATTTTTCTTAACCTTCGCACAAAGTTGGGTATCAAGGATTCTAAGCTACATTTGGTACTCAAATACCACAACTACCTACACAGGTATATCCAGGACGAGATGGAGTTCCTGAGCATCTCCTCACTTGACACGGCATACCGATATGCTATCAAGATCGAGAAAAAGTTTAAACAAAAGAAGCGAGACTTTGGATCTGTGAATCCGAAGCAAGGGAAGGATTTCCCCAAACTGTAGAACCAAGGACAAAGCCAAGACAGGGCAACCCAAGACAACCCATCAAAGTCATAAGAAAATAACAACACCATGAAGTCAAAGAAGGACAGAGGAAAGTGGTGTGAGTTCCATAAGAGCCCCACTCACAACACAAGTGAGTTTCGGATCAAGTAGTTGCTGGTTGCTGAGTTGAAGGCCTTGGAATAAAATGTATGTTCCAACCTTGAGTCAAAACCCAACAAGGGGAATGGCAAAGAGAAGAAGATCATTGATGCGGAGCCCAGCGCCACTGTTGCCACTGCCAAGATCCAGAAGAATGAGCCCGAAGATCCAGAGGAGGGGGAGCGACCTTTCCACTCACAAATGTGGGTGAAGGTTTCACCGTTGCAATTCATTATTGACAGTGGGACCCAAAAGAACCTCATTTCAACAGAGGTCGTGAAGTGGTTGGGCCTTACAACTACACCACACCTGCAGCCGTACAATATCGGGTGGCTTCACTAAGGACGATATCTTTGATTTCACTAATAGTGGCCTTCCCTATAGCATAAAACCCTTCACAAATGAGGTAATGTGTGATGTTGCACCTCTTGATGTTTATGATGTATTATTAGGCCAACCATACTTGTGGAGGCAACATGTTGTGTATGAGTCAAGGCCTCATAGTGTCATTATTTCTTTGTGTAATTTATTATACAAGATACCGGATGTAGCCCCACCTACGGCAACCTCTTTGATCACTGCTAAGAAATGCAGCAAGCTCATCTCCCTGACTAGGAAATTCATGTTCTGTCTAGTTCGCTCCCAAAGTAAGGGGAAGATCGTCACCACGTCCATGACCCCCGTAAAGGTTTCCTCCACGCAGCAGCAATAGCAGATGGATACGGTCATGAAATTACATAGGAATGTCTTCTCCTCATCCACAGGGGTACCGTTGCATTTTCAGGTCAAGCATTCATTCGATCTGACTCCCAGAGCACCTCTACCTAACGGGTCGATATATCACTGCTCCATTCTGAAAAATGACAAGTACAAGAAGCGACACGATCCTTACACCAGTACCAAGGTTATGGGGAATAATGCTTTGGAGCACAAAATTTCCACATTCCTTTGCTTACACCGAGTGTTCAATGTGGACCACCCTCTACCATGCTTCCCACCATTACTAGACACATCATAGATTGCAGAACAACTCACGTGGGACCAAGTTCAGTGAATGGAGGAACTCAACGTAATGGGGATCACTGCTTTTGAAGGAGGGAGGAATTATCTAGGTGGATGTTGGTAGCCAACCACCTATCCCACTTGTACCCCCACAACTGTCTCTTTTAGTTTTTCAATTTCCTTATTTGTAGCACAATTTACTATTTTTAGCAGTTTTTCGGGTCCTGAACTTCTGGAGCCATTTTGAGGCCCTAAACAACGTTCTTTTGGAAATTTTGTAGTAACATGGGTTCATGGACCAATGTTTCTCTTCCCAAAGTTGTATTCTTTGGATAGATATTTCTAGCAAGTTATTGTGCGCATTAAACGGAGATCGTATGCCAAAGTTACGACCTCGGGAAGTTGATGTACCAATTTACCCAAAACGGGGCCCACAGTGTGACGTTTCATCTCCTATGGTTAGTTCTTGGATGTTTAGGTTTTTCCATTGTTTCACAACAATAAATAGGCCTTCGAGCCTCATTAGAACATAGGTCAGAGGCATGTAGTTGTCACATCTCTTCTCAGAGATAAGCTACCATCGCCCTAGATGGTTTGTTTCTATTTCTGTTTGTAAGCATATTTCAATATTTTACAGTAATGAAATGAAGTATTATTCTGTTGCATCTCTGTAAGTATAGTTATATCTGTAATTTGTTGCTTTCTTATTTAAATCTGAATTAGTGGTATCATAGCGAGTATGCCTTTTCTCTATTTTCTTTGCATGTCCCCAACGAGGTCGGGATATAAAGAGTTAGGGCTTGAACTGGTCGAACTTTGTAAAACCAGCCTCGCAAATCCAACAGCCTCCCATGGTGGATGAAAAGAAAGATGAGGGGAAAGGAGATCCTATCAAAATATTGCTCGAAGAAGCCCTCGAGCAAAAAAGGAATGCGATGATGGACAGATTTTCCCAGATCCTTCTGCGGCTACCCAGGGACGACATAGCTACTCTGGAAATGCCAAACACTTTAAGGTACAAGTTAACATTGAAATCCCCATATTCAAGGGTTAGATAGATGTAGATGCCATAGCTAAATGGTTAAATCTACTAGAGGGTTATTTTTCTATTCATAATTTTTCCAGCCGAGAAAATATTACTTTCGCTCTTCTCAAAGAAGCTCCCCACGTCAAGGATTGGTGTGAAACCTACTGCTAGAAAAAGGATGAAAGTACGAGCTTACTATTTTTAGCCACACCCACTTGGAATTCATTCTGGGACACCATTAAGGAGTAGTACTACCCTATCAAAAGCTATGAGGACTAATACATAAAGTGGACCACACTGCGGCAGGGAAGGGACCAAGACGTGCCAGATTCCACCAATATTTTTCATACCCTTTGCACAAAGTTGGGTATCAAGGATTCTGAGCTGCATTTGGTACTCAAATACCATAGTTTCCTACACATGTATATCCAGGATGAGATGGAGTTCCTAAACATCTCCTCGCTCATCACATCATACCGATACGCTATCAAGATCGAGCAAAACTTTAAACAAAAGAAGCGAGACTTTGGATCTGTGAATCTGAAGCAAGGGAAGGGCTTCCCTAAACCGCAAAACCAAGGACAAAGCCAAGACAGGGCAACCCAATACAACCCGTCAAAGCCACAAGAAAAGAACAACACCATGAAGTCAAAGAAGGACACAGGAAAGTGGTGTGAGTTTCATAAGAGCCCCACTCACAACACAAGTGAGTGTCAGACCAAGCAGTTGCTGGTGGCCGAGTTGAAGGTTTCAGAATTAGATGCATGTTTCGACTATGAGTCAGAACCCAACAAGGGGCATGGAAAAGGGAAGCAGATCATTGATGCGGAGCCCAGCACCACTGTTTCCACTACCAAGATCCATAAGAATGAGCCCGAAGATCCAGAGGAGGGGGAGCAACTTTTCCACTCACAAATGTGGGTGAAGGGTTCGCCGCTGCAGTTCATTATTGATAGTGGGAGCCAAAAGAACCTCATTTAAGCAAAGGTCATGAAGAGGTTGGGCCTATAGACTACACCACACTTGTAGTCATACAGTATCGGGTGGCTTCACCAAGGATGAGATATTCGATTTCGCCAGCAATGTCGCCTTCCCTACAGCATAAAACCCTTGACAGACAAGGTATTGTGTGATGTTGCACCTCTTGATGTTTGTGATGTATTATTAGGCCATCCATACTTGTGGAGGCGACATGTTGTATAAGAGTCAAGGCCTCGCACTATCATTATTTCTTTGTGTAATTCATTATACAGGATACCAGAGGTAGCCCCACCTACCTCCACCTCTTTGATCACTGCTAAGAAATGCATCAAGCTCATCTCCCAGACTAGGAAATTCATTTTCTATCTGGTTCACTCCCAAAGTAAGGGGACGATCATTGCCACATCCATGACCCCCATGAAGGGTTCCTCCACGCAGCAGGATTAGCAAATGGATACGGTCATGAAATAACACAGGAAAATCTTCTCCTCACCCACAGGGGTACTGTTGCACTGTCAGGTCAAGCATTTATTCGATCTGGCTCCCAGAGCACCTCTACCCAACAGGCCAATATATCACCGCTCCATTTTGAAAAATGACAAGTACAAGAAGCAACATGTTCCTTACACTAGTATCAAGGTTGTGGGGAACAATGCTTTGGAGCATAGAATTCCCCTATTTCTTCGCTTTCACCGAGTGTTCAATGTGGACCGCCCTCTACCATGCTTCCCACCATTACTGGACACATCAGAGATTGTAGAACAGCTCCCCAAGGACTAAGTTCAGCAGATGGAGGAACTCAACGCAATGGGGACCATTTCTTCCTATGGGAGGAGGAATGATCTAGGTGGATGTTGGTGGTCACCCACCTATCCCACTTGGACTCCCACAAATATCTCTTTCAGCTTTTCAGTTTCCTTATTTGTAGCACAGTTTAGTATTTTTAGCAGTTTTTTGGGTCCTGAACTTCCAGAGCCGTTTTGACGCCCTAAATGACATTTTTTGGGAAATCTAAGAAAAATGTCGGTCCAAAGTTGTAGTCCTTGGATATATATTTCTAGTGAGCTATTTTGCATGTCAAATAGAGATCGTATGCCAAAGTTACGACCCCATTAAGTTGTTGTACCATTTTACCAAAAATGGGGCCCACATTTTGGCGTTTCATCTCCTAAGGTTAGGCTTTTGGATGTTTAGGGTTTTCCATTGTTTCTCAACAATAAATAGGCCTTCGAGCCTCATTGTAACATAGTTCAAAGGCATGTAATCGCTACATATCTTCTCAAAGATAAGCTACCATCGCCCTAGCTGGTTTATTTCCATTTCTATTTGTAAGCATATTTCAGTATTTTATAGCAATGAAATGAAGTATTATTTCTCCTGCATCTCTGTATGTATGGTTATATTTGTAATTTGTTGTGTTCCTGTTTAAATCCGGATTAGTGGTATCAGAGTGGCTCTGTTTTTTCTCAATTTTTCTTTGCATGTCCCCAACGAAGTCGGGATATAAGGAGTTAGGGCTTGAACTAGTCGAACATTTTCAAGACCAAACTCGCAAATACAAACGGCCTCCCATGGTGGATGAAAAGAAATATGAGGGGGAATGAGGTCCTATCAAAATATTGCTCGAAGAAGCCCTCAAGCGACAAAGGAACATGATGATGGACAGCTTTACCCAAATCCTTCACTGGCTACCCAGGGGTGAAGTAGCTACTCTAGAAACGCCACACCCTTTAAGGTACAAGTTATCTTTGAAATCCCCATATTCAAAGGTCAGATAGACATATATGTTGTAGATAAATGGTTGAATCTGCTAGAGGGTTATTTTTCTGTTCATGATTTTTCCAGTTGGGAAAAGATTACTTTCACTCTTCTCAAAGTAGCTCCCCACGTCAATGATTGGTGGGAAACATATTGCGAGGAGAAGGATGAAAGTACAGGCTCACTGGTTTCAGCCGCACCTACTTTGAATTCATTTTAGGATGCCATTAAGGATTATTACTACCCTATGCAAAGCTATGAGGACCAATACATAAAGTGGACCACGCTACAGTAGGGAAGGGACCAAGACATGCCAGAGTTCACCAATATTTTTCATACCCTTCACACAAAGTTGGGTATTAATGATTTTAAGTTGCATTTGGTATTCAAATACCACAGCTACCTACACAAATATATCCAAGACGAGATGGAGTTCCTGAACATCTCCTCGCTTGGCACAACATACCGATACGCTTTCAAGATCGAGAAAAACTTTAAACAAAAGAAGCGAGACTTTGGATTTGTGAATCTGAAGCAAGGGAAGGGCTTCCCCAAACCACAGAATCAAGGAAAAAGCCAAGATGGGGCAACCCAAGACAACCCATCATAAGAAACGTTTCTGCATGAAGTTTAATTAAGAAGCCTCAAACCTTAATGTAAGAGAAATTTTCCTAAGTAAGGAATACTTTGGAATTCTAGGGACACACCTAGTATGACATGCAATTGTATTGCATAATGTGGGTATTAGCAGTTAAGGTTGCATCATAAGGCAAGGAATATTGTTGCAGAAATTAAGACATGATCATATCTATGGAAGAAAACTCAAGTCAATGGTAAGAGACAATGTATTGGTGAGAAGAAAATAACAAGTCACCTAAACCAGGAAATAAACTCAATGCTAGTAAAACAAGAAGGAACCTATGATAATTTGTATGAATGATGACATGGTGTCGCACAAATTTTGCATGGCCAAATTGATGTGGCATGGTACATATGCCAATGTGGCAAGAGAGAGAAAGTGCCTATTGTAACCTTTGAAGGGCCATAAATCTCCACTCCATAATTAGAATTGGGTAAAATTATAGTTGTCAAAATTATTTTGATGAGTAGAATCTAAACATCAACCCAAAAGTATCATCAATGCCACATAGTGGAATGTGCTTGAGATGGAAAAAATTGAATACCCAACCTCCTTAATGATAGTTAAGGTTTGGTTATGTTACAAAGTGGTAGTAGAGCAGCGTTTCAGACATAAAAATACTATGGGCTAAGACCTATCTTAGAAATCTACTAAGGAAGAGGGTGTGTTGTGAATTGAAGTGAGATTGATAGATGGTTAGCTATCTTAACATAGAAGAGAGACAATAGTGAACTTTAGGGAATATTCACACATCTAAGAAAAGTTCTAATACTAGACCTAGATGGGCCAAATATAGGCCACTAAGTCAGTTACATATGAGTGTTGAATAAAGGAAAAAACATTGAATGCAACTTTGGGATCTAGTACATTTTAAGTGATGAATGGACATGTGATCCTGGTGATTTTTTGGATTGAAAATTTTTATAACATGGTTCAAACATTAGACTACAATAGGATAGGAATAAGAACTAAAATGTAGAAAAGGATTGTTCTAAGCTCAAAGTAGAAGCTTAGAATGATAGACTAGAATGTAATGCTAAAAATTAGAAGTGGGAAATATCAAAGCTATGGTTTAAACATGAAGCCTATGTGTGTCATAGATAGACCACAAAGATATTATTTTAATAGCTTTGGTTTATTGGTGAGTTAGCATAGGTCATAGGTAAATTATAGAATCAAAGGTTCCAAATAAAAATGTACAATGATGAGCTTGTATGGCCAAGAACTTGAGCCACTTGAGCCACTAGATGCAACAAAAGGGATTTACGGACTAGAGTCTATTTTAAAAATAAGTTTTATAGGTGACATACCTTTGTTAAGATATTAGGAAACAATTGTAGTATGCATACTACTACATTTAATATGAATATTTTAGAGGGAATGTTGAAGAACTTCTTCCAATTGGACAATGTAGTAGAATGTTGATTGCTAAAATTTGTAGATGACACAAATAGGGTGTTGATTAATGAAGAACATGGAAAAGTGATACAACCATTATTATGATAGGGAAGCTCTCAACCTATATATTTCTATTTTGAATGGTTTCCTTGTATCATCCCAATTTATCTCCTTAGAAAATTTGTAATTAAATTTGTTTAAAACTATGCAAGGATATTTTATTTTTTCTATATTGATCACCATGGGTGGGTTAGATACACCATTCTATCATAAAAATTGTAAATATTTTTATTTTTCAACTAATAAAATGATGATGACCAAGGCCGGTAGACTATGAGTGCTTGCAGGGGCTAGGATATCACAAGTGGACAAAGGAAAGGGGGTATAAGGGATTTTTTTATTATTCATCTATCTATCTTTATCATCTTCACCTTATTAAGAAAATGAGTAGTGGAAAAAATTGATTGCTAGAGCTAACCCATCACTCCTATACTTTAGTAGAGTGTCTCCCCTACATTCTTGAAAAGAAGTAGCTAGTGGGGGGCATTTCTTTTTAGGTGGTTATGCTTGGAAAATTCAAATAGGAAAATATAGATTGGGAAAAAGGGGAAGGAGGACAGTTCTTGGAGGGAGGAGAGTAGAAATTAAGGGCCATGAATATATAGACTAGATTATATATGAAACAATGGGGAAGTGGAAAGAACTAGATAACCAATAAAATTTGCTAGAGGTTTTGTGACATCAACTAGACATTTCTATGTATTCTTTAAAAAGAACAATATGAAGAGACTTCTGAGGGAATGAGAATCAGAGAAAGAAGTGCTAATCTATTATGAGAGTTAGGTAATGTGGGTTCCTATTACTACTTTTTCCTTTGCATAACTTGGCAATGGAAGATATCCTAGTTGGATTTCTTGTAGGTTGGACACAAAATTGTTGTTCCTACTACAATATGGTGGTTTCATATCCTTAGTAAGGGTTGGATTTCTTTAGTGAACTGACTATGGTTGGGTGGAAATTTCTCATTCTGCTTGGTTTTTTTGGTCACCATATTTATTTGTAGATAAGTTTTTATTCCTAACTTTGTTAATTCCTTGCATTAGTTTATTATAGATTATGAATGTATGATGGGTGAACAAGTGAGAAATTGTTGTGTGCTATTATATATTGAACCTATAGGATTTGATGCACCTTGTGGAAAGTAACACACACTACAAAGATTTATTTCCTTTGCTATATACTCTTTCTTGTTTGATATTCACATGAAATAGTCATTTCTAAATTTGATAATTACCAACCACTTTTGTTCAAAGAAGTTTAAATTGTTGATGAAATTTGTTGTCTTAATCAATTATGGACTCTAAAAGCTTAATTTGTTGAAGGAGTAATAGACTGTAAATCTTACACAATTACTAAAGAAATAATCATATTTGAATGTCAAATTAAGACTTGTCCATAGCCTATGATTCCCTTGAATCTTGTAAAGTCGATTAAGTATTTTACAATCACAATTTAAGATTAACATTCTATAAATCATTTTGGAAAATTTGAGGATTAGGAGTTTTATCCCTACCCCCTAGTCACATGGAGAAGATCCATTACTGAGTGCTTAGCCACAAAGGGGCTAAGTGTCGAAGTCCTTCACCAATCCTGCCTTAACTTAGCAAACAAAGTTCCTTCTCTTTCCCCAATGGTTGATCACCAATTAATAGATCCTAGTTAAAATTCCATTAACTGGACTAGGAAAAATGAATGACAATGCAAAATTCATCAAGTACATGACTCTAAATTACCAAGTGGTCATGTAACTCTAAGGGGTGTTTGGATAGATATGTTGGACATGTCTCTTTTAATATGGTTGTATCTTTTAGTTGAGGGGTCTTTTTTAACATGCAATTGGGAGTGGACACAATGAGTTGAATGAAGAACACAAAGTATCTTTTCTATATATTTGGTAAGCATTACTTAAGGTTGGAGAAGAAAGTGTTGACTAGATTGTTATGGGTGGTGCTTCAAATTATGTGGGTGTTAAGAAGCTGATCATGGATATATTCAAAATAATTGATGGCATCCCTCGTGTCACATTGTCAATCACTATGTGGATTTATTTCCTCATGATCTAGAAAAATTTCCTGGGTGAATGGGGGATTTGTAGATGAATTTTTTTTTATTAATTTAATCATCAACCATTACCTTTCAATGAGTATCTATAGTAAGCATGATATCAAGAACTTAATGAGGCATTTTGACACAACATTTTTTATGTTTACATCATTTTTGAAAAAAGCGGTTGAGGAGAGGCTAACACAAATCTCTCTTCTCTTCTCCATGCCTACGTATATATATGGATTAGTATACTTATATGATGCACATACTGGGAAAAGACAATGTAAACTTAACTTTTGTAAATTGACATGGGATTCCATTATTCAAACATATAACTAGTTTGTGACATTTCTGCATTTGAAAATATTTGTATTTTGTGCTTATAAAAAAATTGATTCAACCTTTATGGAGCATAAGGAACTAACCATTTTATCTAACCAATTCTATATTATTCTTATGAACAATATCAATGGAATTTCCGTGGGTCACATCATCAGTGGCAAGTTTAACACACTAATTCTAAGCCAAAACCATTTTAGATTAATCAAATGGTGCGTTAATTAGGATGTGAAACCCACTAAACCCTAATCCAAATGTGCTTGCAAAGTAATAAACATGCATATTCCTGGAAATTCAACTCGCATCACTTTATTAAGCTAAGATGGAAAACTTGTTTTAGATAGCTTACTAGTGTATTATTACAGAAATCACCCTGGCACTTCATCAATTAAAAATCACTCACAACTACTAAGGTTTGCTTAGAGTGTTGCAGGATTGTATTAATATCTTTACAGAGGTTGTTTTTTGTTGTTGAATATGTTAGAGTGTAATGTCAAATCTTTTTTTAAATCTCATGCAATAGTCTAGTTGCCTAAGTAGGGTGTGCCTTCCCTTGCATTGTCCATCTATAAGGATAGTATCTATAGTCATATCAGGAAGATGCATGCTATCTTTCATTAGTTTAACAAATTTATTGAGTTTTTAAGATTTTCAACTTGCAAATTCCATCCATCAATGTGTTGTATGGAACATTATCTAGGCTCAAAGATTGCTCTAGAATCTTGATGTAAGCAATAAAATCAATAAGAAATTTTTTCTTACTGTTCACAAAACCCTACAAAACATATTCAACAACTAATTCACCATACACCAATAATGAAATGTTAAATATGAATAAAACAATAAGGCACCCATAACACTTGATTCAACAACTACAATAATACATTCCAATCTAAATTTTAGAATTTACACTACAAACTCCTGTTACACAATAATGGATGATTAAAAGAAAGAATTCCTCCTTGATTTGATCCTAAACAATTCAACACAACTCTATCTATAATATGAGATGGAAAAAACCCATTATGTTGTTACCAAGATAGCTTACCTAAAAAACACCATTAGATATTTCAAGTATTGAAACATCAAAAGTTACACTGCTAAAATAAAAAACAATAAAAAATTCCTCATTATTATTCAATCCAAATGAGAGGGCAACTGCAGGTGGTTCATTGATGATTCTTTTCACACCTAAACTGATAATTTTCCTAGAATATTTAGTTGATTGACATTGAGCATCATTCCTTCACCTTCGAAGCATCCTCTTGATTCTTCATGACCAAGTCCATCTTCTTAGTCTAGTAAGACTCTAAGTCCTCCATTCTTTCCAACACCTTTTCCATGAAAGCCATAGTCGGATTATGGTTAGTTCCTCCAAACTGAGATTCACATGCCATCTCTTCTATCCGCTTCCATCTTTGTGCTCTAGTAGAAACCATCCACCAGCTTCACTAAGTTGCCTGCAACCCGAACTGGCTCTTGTTCCACTTGTATGTGAAACCAGCTTCCTTCACCTGAAAGTACTTGTTTCCACTATCTCCAATGTCAAGCTTCTTCAACCCTGAATCAGCTTCAATACCACCTGTACTTCGTTAGGAGCAACCTTGCTCTGATAAGCTCTTCACCGAGCTCTGATACCAACTTCCACGCCCCTAGGCCTGTGGTAGTCTTTCAACCGTACTTGGCGAGGTGCGGCACCACCGAACACTTCCTTTTCACCAATACTTATGTTCATGGACTACGCCTAACCACTTATCTACCTAGTTTGTTTTTCACAACCAAGTAATTATTATGTTTCCTTTATACCAATGAACACCCATACACATTCATTATCATCAAAAATTATACATGAAGAACAAAATTGCATAGTATAAAGGGAGGGGCAACTCCATGTAACGATGAGCA
>APFE030352777.1:52023-111485 GCA_000404065.3 Pinus taeda
CCTCCCCGCCTTGATGGGAAAACAAAAAATATAGATTTTATATGGAAAAATATCCAAATTGAAAATCATTTGTGCATGTTGAGTTTAGAGAGTTGTGCGGTGCCTCAAATATTTGTATATTTGTTATGGAAAAACCAACTAGTGAAATTTATTTATGTGAGTTATAGGTAAATGGTTTGATCCTCCTATTGAAATTTAGTGGTTTAATTTATTCAATTAGGCCTAAAGTTTCATAAAGGAAGTACGAAAAAAATTATGGGATGCTCATGAAATATTGGTGAGTTTCTAGCACAAGAAACCCCTTCAAAATTTGCATTGACCTGGCGTAGAAAATTAGAGGGAAAACTATGCTAGGCTAGTGCGGGTTTTGGACCTATTTATACAATGGGAGAATGGTAAACTATCCAATATACAAACTAGAGTTGGCCAATAGGTATATATGTGAAATATGATTCACATCATTTTTATTTTGTGTAGGTATGGCACGATTTGAAGTGCTCTAGTGGGAGTGGTGACAAACCACGCTTTGAGTAACTCCATGAATTGAATAGTTTTATTAAAGTGATCCAAAAACGAATACAAGGATATATTACCTTTTCTTTCTTGTTCTAATATGCCTAATGGCCTACGTTGCACAAGTTTTTAAAATGAGGGAATGCTGGAAACGTGGGTATGAGTATTGGGTATGGTTGGAAGCTTCTCCCAACTTTGTATGAAGAGACAACTTGGGAGCGAAAATAATTTTGTAACACCCCCATATTGACCCCCAAATCGATCAATAATTAATTATATTTTTATAGTTGCATTTCCTACAATGACATGAACATGCCATTATTGTGAAAATATGAACTGGATGAATCTACGAACAATGTATATGAATTATGTTCGCTTGATTAATAAAATATGTTGACACAACAAATTGGGAACATATGAGCACTAATATAAGTTATGAGACAATGAGTGGAAATGGGCGGGAACTAGTGAGGGAGTTGCGAGAACTATCTTTCCAAAGCCATACTGAGAAATTCACATTTGAGCTTATTCTTTTCCCCTTTAGTTGAAAAACCCATTAAATGAGGTAGTTAGAATAATCATTAGTCTTAATGATGGAGGTTGGGTGGAAGTTGAGAAGTTTCTTTAGAAATTAATGGAAGTTGGGACGAGAGGAAAAAGCATAGATAATTTGTGCCATACCACACGTTTCCTTGGGGAAAAATAAAACAATTTGAAGGTCAAGGAGGAGAGATAGGAAGGTTTCTAAGAGAGACTGATAAATGTAGAGGATTCAAGTAGAAAATCAAGAGGTTATGAGCAAAGCATAAAGAATTTAAAGAGATAATGAGAATGTAGAATGAGTTGGTAGATAGTCCCCCTGAAAAAAGAGTGTGTATATAAGCATGTAGAGTATAAATTCTTGCAAATTGAAAGGTAGAGAGTTCTGAGGAAAATGGGTGTACTTAGAGACTATTTATCAAGTGCAATTGCACACAAATGTAGAGCATAAAGGCTCAATTTTTGCCTAGAATTTGAGAAAGGAAACTCTGATACCTTAGATGAGTTTTAAGGTCATGGTTTGATCCTTGTGTGGTGAGAATTAGAAGCACAAGATGAGGTAGTTAGCGAGGAAATTGTGGAGGAGTGAAGGGAATTCTTAGGTGCTATGAAAGCTAGCTCAGAGACATTTGGAGATCATGTAGATCCTAGGCTTGGTGAAAAATAGTAGTTCCTTGTTTTCTTTTGCTTATGAGGGAGAGTATTCCCATGTGACTGATTATCTTGTATAATTTCCCTGGTGGTATCATAACCTAGCTTGGGGGTCACCAGATCCAGATAGTTTCATGTGCAATTAAGCTTATGGTTGGGTGGGAAACGACTTGTTCCTAGACAATTTGGTAGCTTATATTACAGATAAATGTATATTGTCTTATGGCATGTTTTATACATGTAATTATATGTGAAATTTTGTTATTTCCGCTTTGTGGTTAGAATAAATAAAATTGTCTTTGCTATGACAAATATCATGAATGATTAAAATATACTATAAGCAAGTAAGAATTGCATGCTAAGTTGCAACTAATGGATAGGGAATCCTATTCGCATATGTTGAATGGGTGGCATTTAATTTCATGTGGATGTAATGACATGTTGAGATATATGGTAAAGAAAAAAGAATATCGTTTACATCTATATGAATTTGGTATGCTAAATTTTTGGATCATATAAGGAGCATGATTCCTCCATTTGATGATATTTTCACGATGTTGTAAAAAATGCGCCACTATAATGTTATATTCTTTCTTGAGGAAATGGCTTGATGGTTAGAATTTTCCATCTATATGTTGAGTTGTAAATGAATGAATTGGATGTTGGCATGATCCATTTCACCCATGAGTTGTTACAATTCAATTTATCTTGAAGGGACACATCTATTGCATATAAAGTGCATGATTGTAGCATAGATCCATGGTTTGTGGTATATGAATTGCATTGATTCGTATTCATAGAACATATAGCTTGTAATATGATGGTATCTTCATCTATGGGTTTAATTACCCTTGGTAAATAAGGAAACATGTCCTTGAGTATGAAATCAATTGGGTTGAAAGCCTTTGATAGAATTTTAGGCATTATTCATTCCTTATACAAGCTTGGAAACAATTTGAGTAAAATTTGAATCATATCAAAAGCCTAAAATATTTAGGAAATTAACCTGTAATGGTGAAAGAGAAAATAATTTCATGCTGATACAATGGAATGTCCAAGTGAGTTTTTGTGTCACAGGAAGAAGTGATTTTTCTAGTGATACATCACTAAAAAAAATGGATTGTCTATTGAAATGATGAAGAGAAGTGTATGTCATTAGAATAAGAAAATATTCTAGTGATACATCATTGGAAAAAGAGGATTCTCTAGTGAAACATCAATGATGAGGGAGGAAAATGCTTCTTTAAGGCTAATTAAATGTTGTTGGAAAAGGAAAAATATTTGCTCCTGCGAGTGATACACGACAAGATAAATTGATTATCCACTTAAATGATGTAAATAAAATATCATTTGTTCATTGAAAAAATTTGGTTTTTCTAGAAATATGTCATCCAAAGAAGTTAATTTTCCATCAAAACAACCATTTTGCAAAGACAAAGAAAAGATCTCTAAGGACCGGTGAAATAATGAAGTGGGATTTTTGTTGGAAGAAGGAATCTAAGAGCGATACATGACTTGATGTATATTGAATAATTATATTATGTCATTTATATTGATGATTTAAAAGTGGAAAAAAATGGAGGAATTAGCTTGTAGGGTCATTTTGACTAGTGGGTCCTAATTTTGAGAATTAGGGTTTAAAATCTTCCAAGTCCATTTTGAGGCATTAAGCAAAGTTTTTTGAGGTTCTACTCAGAGACTCTCCCAATGATGCAAAGATATGTCGCTGCAATTTCATATTAAAAATTTATGCCTCTTGAAAGTTCTAGTTTGACCACCACGGTTTGAGAAGATGCCATGTCAACCCCATTATTCATGCAAAAGGGGTTAGCCACATGTGGGCTATGAATAATACTCTAGAAGGGTCAAAGTGCTAACTCTAGTTGAGAATTGAAGGATTCCAACCTGACCCTTAGTTGACTATTGGGCTATGTTAAAACTAAGCCACTAAGAGTAGGGGTTCCATTCGAGGTCATTGTATCTTGTTCCATAGTAAATCAGAGAAATTGGGAGTAGGAGTTAGAGAGAATAAAATAAGGGGTTCTTGTTATGTAGTGGTATAATAGGCCACAAGTCTTAAGTAACTCTATAAAGACTGCCTTCTCCTTTGTACTTGCATTATTTCCATACTAGAGAAAAGAGAAGAAATGTCAATTTATAGTTTGGTTTCCTCTCCTAAGGGTTTCCTAGAGAAAATCCTTGTGTTCATCGTGGATGGTGTGTGATTATATTTTTGTTCTCTATTTTCTACATTTTATTTTTTTCATGCACAAGAAAAAAACAATAATTAGAAAATATAGAATCTAAAGGAATTTAATCTTCATAGTATAGATTTCAATTTACTTTATCATATTTGTTGTGGTGAATTGTCAAATGGAATATCCATAATAATTTATAAATCATATTTGTATTAGAGAAAGTTTCATTGTGTAACCTTGTGGGAATTTGCAGAGGATACCAAAACTAATTTAAATTTAAAGTCATAAAACTCTAGTCATCATTAATGAATATTTTGAAAATAGCCTTGATTTCTTATAAGAGATATTTTTGAGGTTGGAAATGCAAATCATCGAAATCAGTGAAATTATGAACCTCATTATGGTGGCTTTAGCAAAAAAGCTTGAATAAGAGAAGTTGGAGGTTTCAACTAAGAGATTAGATCATAGGGGAAATCAAGGGGTCATGAAGACCCATAAAAGGAGCCAAGAAATGAACTTGAAAAAGAGTAGTTGAGTTCAAGTGTTATTACCTATTCTTAGTCCCTAGTCAAGATGGAAGAAAAGGTCTACATAGCCATACTAAGGTGAGATTGATGTTTTAAAATTAAATCACTAGTTATAACAATTAGAAGTTTAGTTTAGCATTCAGCACCTACATGAGGAGTATAAAATATAATTTTCTAGAATAAGGTTAAAGGGCCATGCCCTGATATGGTGGCAAAGCCATATGAAAATACTTAAGCTAAAGGACATCCCACCAATAACTACATGGGAGGAATTCAAAACCATCACAAAGTCCCAATTCCACCTTATTTTGTATGTAGAATACGAATGGATCCGATGACACTATTTTTAGTAGAGGTAGGGGAAACATGTATAAGAGTACACTATTGAGTTCCAAAAGATGGTCATCATCCTAAGTATCACTCCCAAGAGACTAGATATACACCACAAGTATATGGGGGGTCCACACAACAAATTATGAAAACAAGTTATGTTGTTTAAGCTAATAACAATGAACAAAGCTTGTGTACAAATACAATATCAAGAAATAGCAAGCCAAAAGAAAAGATAATCAAGTGGTGTAAAGTGGAAAGAGCACTAGGAATCTTGTAAGGAAGAGAAGAAGAAGTGTAAAGGGGGAAGGGATAAGAAAAAAATAACCATAACACATCAATGCAAATATATTAGCAATAATTTAAACCACTACATCATTTATGGTCGCAATGAGGAGAAGTGTTGGAAACTACATCAAAAGCTGAGCTAAGAGAACTAAAAGAAGGATGGGGAGAAAAATAATCTTCTCACCAAAAATTCAAGCAATAATATGGAAAGAAAATTTTATGTTGGTGAGAATATTGTTTGAACGTAAATGTATAAGGAGGTGAATTTTAGGAGCCTTCATCATCAGGAAGAGAAGGAGATGACCAAACTCTTCCATATTAAGATCCAGGTCAAGAAGACCAAGATAGGTGCCATGTTCAACTCAGGTTCACATGCTAATCTCATAGTAATAGATCTTGTCAACAAATTTAGATTGGAGGTTTTCAATCATCCTAGCTCATATCTATTGGGATGGGTAAATAATGATCCATAAATCAAGGTAACAAAAAAGTGTAGATTAAATTTTTTTCCTAGTGTTGATTATGCCGGTGAAGTAGAATTGGATGTAATACCACTTCATGTATGTAGAGTCATGTTTATGAGTCCCTATATGTAAATTAGGTACAAAATATTCATGTATATAGACACCCAATATTTCCTCATCAAATATGGGATATGATTCATCATCAATGTGCACAAAGGCAAGGCCAAGATTCCACTGGTAAGAGCCAAGTGAGCCAAGAAGCCGATTAATTTCAATAAAAAGTATTTTTAACTTTTCTTACGAGGAAATCAATATGATGAGGAGTCAATAAGGACAAAGGAATCCATGGAGGGGTGTAATAAATAAAATAAAAAAAAATGGCAAGGATTCCCACATGTATAAAAGGGAGTGTTCTAAGAGCCTAAAGGGCTACCACCCAAGATGAAACTGGAACACAATATCCAAATATTGTGAAACTATCTATTTCCAAGTATTAGGTCATATAAATGGTTTTTTCTAGAATTAGGAGACGTGAAGAATAATTTGCAACAACCCTTGGAGAAAGGTGTGATTCTACCAAGCACCTCACCTTGTGGGTCACCCATCATAATTGTGCCAAAGAAGGACGAGACTTGGCTAATATGCAATGATTACAAAGTGTTAAATATGATTTCACTAAAGAATAGATAGACCTTGCCTTAGATTTATGATTTATTAGCTTAGTTACAACAAGAAAAATTATTCACCAAGCTAGATTTAAAATCAAAGTATCACTGAGTTCGAGTCCAAGAAGAAGACACTTTGAACACCACCTTCAAAACCAAACACGTTTTGTAAGAGTAATTAGTCATGCCATTTATTCTATACAATGCATTAAATATATTCATGATATTAATGAATGGTGTATTATGCTATTATCTATATTCATTCATTATTGTTTATTTGGATGATGTACTAGCTTAAAGTGCTGCTTAGAAGGATCACATCTCACACTTGATGTAGGTCCTAGAGACTCCAAAGAAGCACCAGCAATTGGAAAATATCTATAAATGTGATTTTACGTAGAAATATTTGGTGTATTTAGGTTATGTGATTGGTAGTGGGGAGATTATGATGGATCCTATAAAGATGGAAGCTATCATGAAGTGGTTGGTACCTACAAATGTCTCTAAGGTTAGTATTTTTGTTGGGGAAGTAAAAAACTTCAAAAAATTCATAGGTTCATTTTTAGCAGTAGCTACACCATCCACAAAATAATGACGAACGGTAAGAACTTCCATTGGGAATTAGAAGAATTTTGAGGTAAAAAATGGGCCTCAATACAAACAATATACTAATAAAATCAACTTTAAAATAACCAATAAGATTCAAGATGATCATGTCATCCCTAGGGGTAAATAGTTTTGGAGGGAAAATAAGAAAACTACCTTTTTAATTGTACTTTTGTCTTATATCATTATATATTTACTCAAATTTGAAGTGTGGGAACCCATTGGATTCATAATTAGATTTCACATCTAATGGGTTCCGACACTTGACCTTTATGTAAACCTATAAGGAGATATGTTGAAAATACAATAAAAATAAGTAGTTCTCTTTCCTTTCCATTAAAAATTCATAGCTCTAATTTTACTTTTTTAACCTTATTTTATTATTTTCCTTAGGAGGCCCATTTCAGAGCCCAAAATACCCCTAATGGAAAAGTTAGCTAAAGGGTTTTGATGAGTTGAAGATAAAAACCATCCAAGCACTAGTTCTTGTGTTACGAAACTTGCAACAACCCTTCGAAGTGGAGGTTGATGCTAGAGGGTATGCCATGGGAGAAGTATTGATGTAAGGATGAAGGTCTTATGCTACCATTCCAAAGTATTGCATGGAGTGGTTCTTAACTACCCTACTTATGAGAAGGAGCTACATGCATTTGTACAAGTTGTAAAAAAGTGGAAATACTATATGATAGGAAAGTTGACCATCATCCACACAAATCACTAGATGTTATAGTACTTTCAGGCCTAAATTAAGTAACAACATACCAAACAATACAAGTGGATTGATTTTCTACAAAAATTTCATTTATTCATCAAGTATAAGAAGGGAAAGACAAACAAGTTGGAAGACATGCTTTCAAGGCTACCCACTTCAAAATTTATAGCTTTGGGAAATTTAATACACATGGGTCCTTTCACCCATGATGCATACAAAGAGGCATATACATAAAATGAGGACTTCAAGGAGGTGTTTCAACAACTATAGGGATGGAATCATGTAAACTATGGTGACTAAATAGTTAACTATTTATCCTAAATGGGTTAATCATTTGGCCAGAAAATTTTTGAGTTCCTAAAGGCAAGTGGTTGTAGCTACTCAAAGAGAATCACACCTCCAAGGTTGTAGGGAATTTGGTGTTTTGAAGATATTTTCCAACTTATATAGGTACATGCATTTACCCATAATGAAATAGGGTGTCGTAAGGATCACTAGAGGATATACACTTTGTTGTACCAATAAGCTTAGTAATAGGAAACAGGGCCTATATCATCCCTTACCTATACCCACTCATCCCTTGGGAAAGTATTTCCATGGAATTTGTGGGACTTTTACCAATAATCTAGAAGGGATATGACTATGTATTCATGGGAAGGTTCAACAAGATGTGCATTCACATGCCATGTAAAATTACCATCAAAGGGAAAGAAATAGAAGAATTGTTCTTAGAACAAGTATGGGTGCACTTTGGGATACCAAGGAGCATCATTTCAGAGAGGGACACCAAATTTCTCAATTAATTTTGGACTACATTATGAAATAAGAGGGACACTAGGTTGTAGAGGTAAAATAAATTCCATCCACAAACAAATGGCAGATAAAAGTAGTCAACAAGACTTTGGTGTGTCTTTTGAGGGATCATAATTAGAAGGATATGAAGACCTACGATGAAACTCTAATCTATATAAAACACTCTTATAACATATAAAGCAACACTTATATTAGTATGTTCCCATTTGAAACTTATTTTAGGTATTTTCCACCTTCACCTTTGCATGGTGTATATAGATAGAAAGGAGAAGTGAGGGAGGATCTCATAGGGGTTGCATTTAGTATAGAAAAAATTGTTCAGAAGATTAGATAAATCCATTTGAAAGTAAAACATACACTAGGATAGGAATGATCAAAACAAAATATAGAATTCATTTAGAGTGGGAAATAAAGTACAACTATATTTTAACAATGAAAGACAGTAGGGCATTGGAAAGAAGATCAAGGTTCTGCAATATGTTCCTTTCAGGAGACTGGAAAAGGTGGGAGATAATTCCTAGAGACTTAGTACACCCCCATGCATGTACATTTATTCTATGGATAAGGGGGGAATATCAAACTTTATGAGCCATTCATGTTGGATCAGGAGGAGGGACAAGTCCCACCTTACTTAGAACATTATTTTAATATGAAATTACTGGCTAATTTTCAAAATAATTATAAGTGTGAATTGAATTAGCTTAAATTTGAAACATTAATGAACAATTGAAAGGATAATTAATTAAAGAAATGAACATAAAAAAATATCAAAGACAAGAAAATAAAGTTGATAATTAAGTTCACCCATCATGGGCTATATATCCAGGTCTGCTCCCAAATGAAGAACCAATTCATTATGAGATGAAAATATGCTTATTAATCCACTTGGTATTAAAACTACAAATAATAATGTCTTCAAACTTTCTATAGAGGTTTTGGAACTCCAACAAAAGAACCTCCCACTTTCAAATTGCCAAGAACTAGCCTAAAAGCCCCCATTTCTTCACTTTACACAAATAAATTCCAAACCCTTTCAAAACTACACATTGTGGTCAAGTGGTAAAAAATTTGAGTTATATACACCACGTTGCATGGTTGAACTTATATACCATTTTTATTTTTGACATTTAGAAATATTACAATTCCAATATAATATTAACCAACTACCTTACAAAGAAATTTGGTGGTACATTGTTTAAAATATTGTTTTTTTGGGGTAGAGGTTATGGGGTCAAACCTCGTCGACACAAATTTTAAATAAGGAATAACAATTAAAGTTAAAAAATGATATTTTTCGATTTATTTACAATAGTCATCCATTGGTGTAGTGATAAAGTTGTTGCATTTGTTGTGAAGAGGTCAGTGGTTCAAACCCTCTCAAGGGGTTTTTGAGGATTCCATGTGGCATCCTCTGATTTCTCCACATGCATCCACATAAACCCTTTGCACAATAAACATTCCACATCATCTTGCAACATAAACTCACCTACCACATTGGAAATACCACATTAGCATCAATACATTCTAGTCAGCATGCCACATCACCATCTATACTACAACCTCCCACCATTTTTGTTGCCACATCAACGTCCGTAAAACCACATGTCAGATCCTGGTGATGCCACGTGTCAATCCTGCACATCTTTTTTCCTATTTGGTCAAAATTTTAGTTGCCCATAAATTTCTCATATGGTTTCCATTTAATCTCATTCAAGTGTCATTGGAAATCTCTCGACAAACTCTTCGACATGCATACCTTTTCATGAACATTTGAGACAATCAATTTTTATTGGTTGTAAAGATACACTCAAATAATATGCTTAGGTATATTTAGCAAATGATAAAATTTTGTAGAATATTTATAGAGCCACAAGATAGGGGCGTCATGACCTTTGGTAGATTGGGTTGAAAGGACAACTTCCAAGCAAAGAAAAATCGTACTCAAGGGAGTTGTTATGGGGAATTTTTTCTCACCTCATATAGTGAAATTTTTTGGAGACCAAAAGCCTCCAAAAGTGGGGAGGTATGATATGGATTGCATCATTATATTCATTATATTATTTTTCTTTTGTCTTGATGCTTTTATAGTGTAAAAGGTTGGAGAAATTAACTTGCAAGCTCATTCTTACCAATAGGTCACATTTTTGGAAAATTGGGGTCTGAAACCTTTTGAGGCCACTTTGAGGCATTAAAAAAACATTTTTGGGGTCCAAAAATACTTACTTATGTATGACCCTTGGTTTTGTTCTACACTCAAATACCTTTCCAAAAGTGTTATAAAAACATCAATCAGAGTTTCTATGCATATGCCTACTAGGAGTTGATCTTCCAATTTGACCACCATGGTTTGAAAGTATGCCATTTCAACACACGTGACTCATGCAAAAGGGGCTAGTCACCCGGGAACTCTGAAGAGGACTCCATAAGGGTCAATTTTTTAACTCTATTTGGTAGTTTGAGGAGTCAAATCTAATCAATATTCAACTATAAAGATATGTAAAACCAAGCCAGTAGGAAGAGTAGGGGTTCCATTCCAAGCTATTGTATCTTGTTCCATAGTAGATCAAAGCAACTATAAGTGGGATTTAAAGAGGAAATTAGTGTTATGTGGTAACCTAATAGGCCACAAATTTTAGGTATCTCCATAGATAGTTCCTTTCCTTTGTAAAACAAAGCAACCTCACCTTCCAATTGGGTTTTCTCCCATAAGAGTTTCATAGAGAAAATATTTATATTCATTGTGGATGGTGCATGATTGTATTTTTTTCTCTCTATATTTTATCTATTTCATGCATAAGTAGAAAATAAACAATTAACAAATCTAGAATCTAAAGAAATTTAAATTTCATAGATTACATTTTGGTTTATTTTATTAGATCTGTTGTGATGAACTATCCAATCGAATATCCACAAAAGTTTGCAAATCATGACTGGACCTCACCTTGTTGCTAGAAAATTAGAATGGCTATTTCATCTATAGAGTGGTAAGGGCTTGATACAATCACAAGGAAAATAAAAAGGAAACAATGTTGATACTTTTCCAAGACGAAAAAATAAAAGTTTTGATAAATGATCTCGCGCCAACATAAATAAAATATTATTGCATTGATAAACTATAGGTCCATCAATGGAGAAGAAATATTTTTTTAGATGATATGTCAGTGAGACAAGGATATAAATGTGTCCCTAGATAAGGGAAGATATTATTGAAAAAGAAGAGATGAGAGTGTTGATAGGAGAAGGTGTATTGATGGGAAGAAAAGAAAGTATCATCGATATGTTAGAGGAAAGCAAAGACACTGGATCCAATAAATTGTGATATGAAAAAGGGAAATCTCATTGATAAGAAGTGATAGTTTGGTAAAGAGATGTGATCTTGATGATAGTACATCAATGAAGAAAATAAATTCATTGCCAATAAAGAAGATATTTTTCCACCAAAATGTCAATAAGAATAAGATATATTCCCACTGATAATGAGGAAACTCTATCGAAGAAGAAAAGATAATAATTTCACCACATCACTAGAAGAAATAAATGTGTCATTGATACATTTATGGATAAAGAATAAAGAGCGATGATAAGGTGATGCGGGAGCATTCAGCTCAGAAATATCTTTGTATTTTAGTAGACATAGGGGATCTTGTGTTTTAAGGAAGTTGGTTTCCTATGCATCAACTTAATGTAATTTTAATGTTTTTGAGTGATTTTATGAGAATAGGATCTAATTAAGTATTGAGAGGCATATTGTAAATGTTCTCGAATGAAGGGGAACATGAGAGAATTAGGATAATTGAGAGTTCATAGGGGTTGATAGTTTGGAAACCAATTGTAGATCTTAAATTAGGAATTAGTTCATGATTTCTGGGATTGAGAGGATTCTTAGGATTTAGTTGAATATTAAGATCTGAACTAGAATTGGTTCATAGAACCTTTTGTATAAATGTAGGCCTAAGAGGCATAGGAAGAGTTAGTCAGTTAGAGTGTTAATTAGAATTCAGAGATTAGATAGAGCTTGATTGTAAGCTTATGGGCAGATAGGGAAATAGAGGCCACTGATATTGGAAATCAGACTTGAGAGAAGAACCTGTGTAAATACTTGTTTACGAATACAGAAATTTGATTTCAACCGTGTGTAGAGTACATATGTGTCTAGATTGTAATTCTATATAAATGAAGTGTTGTTGCATAATATATGTGTGCTTAACGCAATTTCAGCAATAATCGAACGAAGGAGAGTTTCAATCAAGATTGGGGTCGATTGACTAGCATAGTGGAAATCGTCAGAGCATATAGATCGACAAATAATAATGGTGAACAAGGAATGGTGGAGAAAATATCTTAGCCATCTGATGGAAAGAGATCCATGGTCATCACATGGTGAAGATGCATGGGTGTTAATCAAAATGGAAAGGTGGTTTTCGTAGGTAGGAAGCTATTTCTCACGTGGTCTAAAAGCCGTAAGAGGTAATTAAAAAAAAGACCCAAGAAAGTTATGAACTGTGGCTAAATCCAGTTGAAGTTCGGATAGATCATAGCCGTCCTTTTGGTGATTGATCGGATAGACATCACGTGCAAACAAGCGTGGACCTTACTTCAAGAAATGGACGTGATGAGGGTTATACAACAAGGTTAAAACCTCGTTGGACGTGACTAATTGGACTGTAATCGCGCGGAAAAGTGCACGCAGGTTAACATTTAAGGTGTACCCAATGAGCTATTCAAAGAAATTTAACTTCTTTGAGTTTCGATGGGTGAATGGACTAAAGTTGGAGATCACGCGATAACCTTTGATTTGAAGTAGTGAAATCGATGGTGGAGGTTGAACGCGATAAAGGGAGCATTGATAAATGTGAAAAAGTTAGTGGAATGGCTGAAAGGTAAGGTTTAAGTGGTTTATGTAATATTTCTATTGTATGAGAGTTATAATAGAAATAAGCGGGATTGTGAATTTGGGTTAATAAGAATTAACCAAAGTCTAAGACTAGGGTATGGTTAATAAGCGTGAAGGTGAAATTAACCAAAGAGTTATGAAATTTTAGACTTTGGGTTAGTCATATAAAACGTTTCCGCATGAAGTTTAATTAAGAAGCCTAAAACCTTAATGTAAGAGACATTTTCATAAGTAACGAATACTTTGGAATTTCGGGGACACATCTAGTGTGACATGCAATTGTATTGCATAATGTGGGTATTAGCAGCTAAGGCTGCATCATTTGGTATCAGAGATAGTTAAAGCTCTTTTTAATTAAAGCATAATTGTGCAGAATGCAAATGTGATTGTGAAAGGAAGAGGAGATCAGGTTATTTGAATCTGATAAGTAGAAGGCATGACATAAGATGAGAGTAAGTGATACTCTTAAGAAGAGATTGCAGAAGCATAAAGAAAGCAGATTGATGTTTGTTTTCTTGAGGAAAATGGAGGTTCACTCAAATGTGAAGAGTGGATGGAGACTGCTTGTGAAATAATACAAGTATTATTTTATTTAACTGTAGTTCGAGTTTTGCAGGTTAAAGACAAAGTAAAGATTGATAGAAGCAGACAAATAAGGAAAGTTGTATGTGTTCTAAAGAACAAAGTGAATGAAAGAATGGAAAAACAAGTGGCAGTGAACCTGAAGTATCTGACTAAAGGTTGGTTAGAGAGGACAAGAGTGTTCTTAGAGGGAAGCTGAGAAAAAGCATTTTCAAGTGGCCATAGAAATTTGGCAGCAGCAAGATTTTGAAAGCTTGGAATGATATTCGTTTAAATATCAGTGATATGAAGGTAACAGTAATTAGTGGAGAATCTCAGCAAGAATATCACAGCCTGAAGAGTAGTGATGAAGGAAGCTAGTAAGGGTTTCTGAGAGAGAGTGGTAGAACCTAGTATTTCATTTGTGTTTGAAATATGAGAGGACAATTATGTTTTCAAAAGTGCAGATGAGTTGAAGTCTAGAGCATGAAGTGCTCATATGGTTCTAGAGGAGAGAACTAGAAAGATGCCAAAAGACTAAGCTCAGAGGAGAGAAGCTTAGTGAGGTATCATGCAGCAGGGAGGAATTTCTATTTTAAAGACTTGTGTAGCTCATAGTGAGTGAGTGAAGAACTCATAAAGATGGAGAAGAAGATGACTACTGATAGTCATAACAGAGGTTCTGAGGAAGACCACAACAGAAGAAAAGTGAATAAGGAGAATGCCAAGGAAAATGGCAAGAGGATGAGTCAAGAGGAGATTGACAAGGAGATTGCTGAGTTAAAAGAAAAACTCAATGTATTAAGGATGATACTAGAGGAAAACCAAAGACAAGGTTGGGTCTTGAGGAAAAAGGCAGTGAAATGGCCTAAGTTACAAGGAAGGCTACAACAAAGGCAAGTGAAGTGGCTGGTGGAAGAACTCAGAGAAGCTGAGTTGGAAATGGAAGTTTCCATTTGTGAAGCAGAATAGGGTGAAGTTCTAGGTGGAGATGAAGACTTGAAGACCGAAAATTCAAGTGCGAGCAAAAGGACACATGATTTTAAATCTGATAATTTGTGTATGTTTTCAGGTGAAACATGTGAAAAAGGACAATTTGATGATATTGTCATAAAGGAGGAAGAAGACGGGCAAAATCTAAATTCTGTTTTGAAATAGGATGAGATAGATAGGCCTCATGTAAATGCCTGTACGTAGTTGGGAAAAAGTTATACTTTTCTGCATATTGCAAAGAATGAAAGCAGAGGAAGTTTGACTCATGATGATGGCCAAAAGAAAGAAGAAGTAGAGAAGGATATCAATCAACCAAGTGAAGGACTTGATGAGATTGAAGAGCAAACCATCGAAATATTTCTGAGTCATGTAAAGGACTTGGAACAACAGGAGGACTTGGTGATTAAATCATCAAGTGAGATCATGAGGTTTGGTTGTTTTAAAACTGACAAGTGTGTGAATGCAAGTATTGCAGAAGACAAACCATCCTATGGAACTGTCTTGAGTGAAGCTGAAAGTTTCCAAGCAAAGTATGATGATGACTATCTTTCAAATGAAGATCAAGTTGAGTTATACATCAGAAGTTCATAAATTCCTTTCTTAGTAAAGGAAATATCTCCAGTAGAGATAAGACAATTATATCTTATGATAAAGAATTTGCTATTGGTAAGGGCAAAGAGAAATTGATTTTCTTAGATGGCCAAAGGAAGAGTAATGTACAGACATCTAAAACTATCACAGAGATGGAGGGTCAGAATTTTATTCTAATCGAGAATGAAGAAGTAGTGTCACCAAGAAATTATACTTGTGACAAAGAAGAAGATAGTGAGGATTGTACAGAGCTTTTAGGAGGAACCCCAAGTGATATGGAAAATTTATGGCATGAGTTAAGTCTTTTGGAGAAAAGGTTAGAAAACCAAAGAGTAAGTGTTCAGGTTGTAAAATCAGAACTGAATGAGAATGAAGAAGTTCACTACAGTGGACAAGAGTAGGAAGACATCATTGAAGCAGATGATGTTGAGAAGAAATATATTGAGGATATTATAAGTTGTTTGGAGAATGAGGAGGAAGAGAGACTTGTAGGAAGTCTCATGAGCTCTTTGAAGAGTTCACGTCAACAAATGGATATGATGATAAGTAAGGCTAACATGCCTAATGTTTTTATTTCTGACATTTTGTGTGTGGTTGCAGGTTTAGCAAATGAAGAACAGTTATTGCAAACTATTATACATGTTAAGGAAGATGAGAAGCCTAATAAATTTCCCATGAGTAATGATAAATTAGAAATGATGTTGGTAAAAGGATATCATGTTTTTCATGATTGGTGTAAGCAGGCAAGTTTTGAATTAGATAAAGATGGAAAATATTCTACAGGTATAATAGAAATTGAAGAAGATTGTAAGCCCATATATGATGATGAATACTTCTCAAAAGAAGACAATTTTGAACTGGTACAGAAAAAGTATATAGATGCACTGCTAAATAGGGGACAAATTCAGCATGAAGACTAAAGAGATGAAGTTAAACACAAAGATTGTGATATGGCTAAAGGAGAATCAGGTGATAGGCAATCACTTGAAGTTGACATGAAGATGAAGGAAATGTACAAAGACATTTCAAAGAGGAAAGATCAGAATTGCATTCTGATGGAGAATGAGACTATGTTGTCTCATGAGGACAACCAAGGGGGAGCACATGCACATTTGGTTAATGAGGAGACTGGCAGATAGTTAGAAGATTTCGTTGTTGAGGATATGAAGGAGGAAAAGGAAGATTCCATGATAGTACTTAGCCCATGGAACAAAAAAATTAAATCAGTGGAAAGTGAATTTGCAGACAAGGAACAGAAACTAGATGTTGCAAAGGGAGATATCTACAAGGATATTCAGGAAGTTTGGGTGGAAGCAATATATATAACAGTGCCTAGAGAAATATCAAGAGTAATAATAGAAGCTGAACTAGAAAAAGCTGAAGGAAGTAAAAAACAAGTTGAAGATGAGTGGACAAAGTACAACAACAAGTGGTAGAGTAATAAAAGCAAGATTTGTTACCAGCTCAAGGATGTGCTAGAGATGGGTATTGAAGAATTATGGCAGTTGATGATGAAATAGTCTAGGTTGGGGAAAATGAGAGCAGGAGGAGTAATCAATCAACATTTGAAATTGATTGAAGAGAGGAAGATGTACCAGAAGACAACAAATATATATCAGCAACAAAGGTGCAAGGCATTTGGGCAGTTACAAACTAAAGTTTGGGAACCTGGAGGTTTTTTTTTTATTAACACATGAGAACACATGATCAGGAGATCATGAATGTTTTCAACCTTGGGAGTCTGATACAGAAGCATTCAGCTCAGAAATATCATTGTATTTTAGTAGATAGAGGGGCTCTTGTGTTTTAAGGAATTTGGTTTCCTATGCATCAAATTAATGTAATTTTAGTGTTTTTGAGTGATTTTATGAGAAAGGATCTAATTAAGTATTGAGAGGCATATTGTAAATGTTCTCGAATGAAGGGTAACATGAGAGAATTAGGATAGTTGAGAGTTAATAGGGGTTGATATATTTGAAATTAATTGTAGATCTTAAATTAGGAATTAGTTCATAATTTCTGGGATTGAGATGATTCTTAGGATTTAGTTGAAATTATTAAGGATCTGAACCAGAATTGGTTCATAGAACCTTTTGTATAAATGTAGGCCTAAAAGGCATAGGAATAGTTAGTTAGTTATAGTGTCAATTAGAATTCAGAGATTAGATAGATCTTGATTGTAAGCTTACGGGAAGATAGGGAAATAGAGGCCACTCATATTGGAAATCAGGGTTGAGAGAAGAACTTGTGTAAATACTTGTTTACGAATACAGAAATTCAATTTCAACCCTGTGTAGAGTACACATGTGTCTAGATTGTAATTCTTTATAAATGAAGTGTTGTTGCATAATATATGTTTCTTTAACGCAATTCCACCAATAAGTGAACAAAGGAGAATTTCAATCGAGATTGGGGTCGATTTTCTAGCACAACAAAAACCGTCGGATTGTCTAGATCAACGGATAATAACGACGAATGAGGAATGGTGGAGAAAATATCGTAGTTGTCCGATGGAAAGAGATCCACGATAATAGTGTGGTGAAGATGCATGGGCGTTAATTAGAATGGAAAGGCAATTTTCGTAGGCGGGAAGCTGTTTCTCGTGCGGTCTAAAAGTCGTAAGCAGTAATTAAAAAATGAACCCGAGAAAGTTATGAATTGTGACCAAATCTAGTTGAAGTTCGAATAGATCATAGCCATCTGTTAGGTGTTTGATCATACAGATATCGTGTGCAAACAAGCACGAACCTTAATTTAGGAAATAGACACGATGAGGGTTATACAACAAGGTTAAAACCTCATTGAGTTTCGATAATCGTGACCATTCGTTCGGTGACTAATTGGGCGGTAATCACGCGGAAACGTGCACGTAGGTTAACATTTCATGCGGACCTGATGAGTTATTCAAAGAAATTTAACTTCTTTGAGTTCCGTGGATGAATGGATTAAAGTTGGAGATCGAGCGATAGCCATTGATCTGAAGGAGTGAAATCGATGATGGAGGTTGAACATGATAAAGGGAGCATCGATAAATGTGCACAAGTCAGTGGAATGGGAGAAAGGTAAGGTTTGAGTGGTTTATGTAATATTTCTATTTTACGAGAGTTATAATAGAAATAAGCGGGATTGGTGAATTCGGGTTAATAAGAATTAACTAAAGTCTAAGACCAGGGTATCATTAATAAGCACGAAGGTGAAATTAACCAAAGAGTTATTAAAGTTTAGACTTTAGGTTAGTCATGTATTCCAAGATGAATGGTGGGTAAAATATCTCAGTGTGGGTGTTCATTTTGTTTATTATGGCTAAGGAAATTGGCAAAGAAAATGGTTAAGACTTTCAAAAGGTGCGAGGCATTAATTGACATTTTATTTATGAAAATAATGGAAATTAGGAGAAAAGGAAGGTGAAAGGTCACTGGTTGCATGTGCAGAGGAAAATGAAGGAAAAAATAATAGAAATTGAAGAAAATAGAGGCCTCATTAATAAAAAGGCTTATGAGTATCAGTGGGTACCTTTTATAAGTTCAGTTTTGCAGCTGTCTCTCTATTCTCTCTCTCTCGCACTCTTGGACACTTAGAGATTTTTTAGAGCACTTTAGCTTTGGATCAAGGATAACAAAGAAGGCAAAGAGGAAGCAAATATCTAGCAAGGAAGAGCATAATCAGCCAGCTACAACGAGATTATTTGCATGTGTTTTCGTTGCTATATTTGACATGCATGGTACATGCATATGTGTATTTGGTTCTCTTGTTGTCATTGCCATGGGTTTTTCTAGGTGTGATATTGTTTTTCAGCCTTGCCTTGCCATTTCTAGATAGCCACGGTGTGATGGGTTCTCTTGTATTTGGCTGATCTATATTTTCGAATGATTTGGATACTAAGTGAGGTGGTCTCTGAAAGAAAGAATACAGGGCCTAGGAATCTATTATAGCGGCTACAACCATCCTCCAAAATCTTTCCTTAGCTTCATTTTGGAGCCTCCCTACCAACCTTTCACAGTAGCATGTCTTGCCTTGTCAAGTACACAAGCTTAAGTGATTTTATTGTAGAATGACAGCCTATACATGAGAGCTTGATGCATCCCCCTCACAGGTTGTTTCTTTGGACTTGGTCCAGCTGCAAGCTGAGAAACTCCCTCAAGAAATTACACAATTGTGGAGGGGAACTAGCCTTCCCTCTAGAAATTGTGAAATTTTGTTTGGCAACCTACTGCGCTCCAGAATTACGCAAATTTGCCAATTAAGCTTCATTGATAAAATTACGCAATTCCTCCAAGAAGGGCTGCTCAGCCCAAAAATTGTGCAATTCTAGCCAGTAGTTAGCTGTTCAGCCCAGAAATTGCGCAAACCTTTTGGGCAGCCAACCCAGCACCCTCCCAGGAATGAGCATTTTTTCCCCTCAGTTGAGCAGGCTATTGCATGTGCCATTGAGTTGACCGGTTCCACTTGGGACTAGGAAAACTTGAATTGCATGCATGGGCTACTTTTTCCTGGAATAGCAAAAGGCAACAAGCAAAAAGAATCCCTAGATTTTAGGGAGCAATTTTTAGTAGCTGGAGGTTACATGCAAAGATTGTTTTAGAATGTTTCCTCCAAGTGTCGCTTTTTCCTATATTTGTGGCATGCACGTAATGAGCTTCAAACTTATTTATTCAATACATCAGAGCTCATTTCTTCACATCGATCTTTTAGCTTTGACATCCAGCTCATTTATCCACGGGTAAGTCATCTTAACTTGTCTTTTGCAGCATTTCTATCGCTTTTTGTGTTTTGGTTTGTGTGAGTGTTGTTTTCTTGATTTCTATGAATGCTTGTTGTCATTTACATGCATACTAGCTTGTACTAGCACCATTTCATTTTCTATTAGCATCTCACTATTGTCGCATGCATGAAACTATTTTGCACGAGCGATTGCCGATTTGGCAACTCGCTTCACCCACATGCATGTTGTTCCATTTTCTGAATCTTTCATTCACTGTTTTCATGCATGATCATTCACTCATTCTTACACTCAATATCGCCATGCATCCACATTCACATTTGATTTCAGCTACCCATCGATGGGTTTGGGCAGCCTTGGCCTAGACTGTGCCTCACTAAGACAACATTGCATAATCCTGAGAAGGAAGGATCTATCTTCCTCTCAGGAAATGTGCATTTCTTCCCAGTGACTATCCTCCAGTCTTACATTGCGCAATTCTGATAGACAATGACTGCTGACCTAGAAAATTGCATAATGTAGTCATTGGGTCTGTAACCATTGCCAGCTGAAATTGCACATTGCACAGTTCTAGTAGCCAGCAGGTCAGCCTAGATTACGCATTTAGAAAATCCAATAGCCAACCAGCCTCCCCAGATGGCCTAGACTTCCTTTTGCAGAGTTCTAGTAGCCATTCTCCCAACCTCCCAGCAAAAATTGTGCAATCCCCGCTAGTCAATCCCCAGGTATGATGCATGTCATTTCCTCAATTCTACTTTGGTTTTCACTAACATATTTCTTTCCATGCATATCGCTTTGTCTCCAGATCTAGTAGGTGTTCATCTACCTCTTAACAGTTCAGGATCAATGGCCTCCAAGAGAGCAAGATCAAAGGACACCGATGAAAGTGAAACTGAAGCAGCAGTTGAGCGAGTGTCTACAAGTCTACCGATCTATGAAGACACCAAGCTGATTGTAGACAAGGACATCAAGTTGAAGTGGCAAGAGGTCAACGATGCATTTGCAAGAACATTTGGGGAAGACCTTGAAGACCACCAAGTCTATGTGAACATCCACAAGTCCGTCTTGTACTAGATTCCATGCAGGTATCCCATGCTCCCATGCGCAAACATGATACATTGGATCGTCTTGCACAATGATCTTGAGATGATGACATTGAGTAGTTTCACCAGGACAAAGATTGCTACCTTTAGGCCATAGGATTATGATGAGATGTATCATATGTTGAAGCCCGTGATCAACATGGGGACTCCCTTTAGCATACCCAGAAACAATGCCAACTCTAGAGATATTTTGAATAAGTGGGTGAAGAAGCTAGCCAAATTCAGGAGGACACCCAACCAGGTCTATAAGACAAAGATACTGCGAAAATCATATCAATACTTGTTCATCTTTTCATGTCATTTGTACGGCCAAGAGAGCACAAAAACCTTCCCACAGATTTTGGTGATCACGTTGGACCAACTGGCCAGAGAAGGAAAAGCATGCAACTATTCCGACATGTTGGCTCACCAACTGAAGGAACAGGTAACAAGTGCTCGACAGCTACCCAAAGGTATGCAAGCAAAAATATACATGTCCACCTACATCTTGGAAACAATTTGTTCCATCAGGAGTTCCCGGGCTTGAAGTGGGCATGGACACTGGTGGAGACTGCTATAAACACTTGTTGTAAGATGTTGTCCGAATGCAGCTTCAGAGGAATTATCACACAATTGTCTGATCATTTTGTCACCTTGGTATACAAGATGATATTTGAATAGGATCCACCCTACATGTCGAAGGAAACAATGGAGACACTAATCAACATAGTTGATTGATATGCCTCATCGTCTAGCACCTTCATACGAATGTACAACACAGAGAAGCCTCTACATGTTCTACCGAAGTTTGCCTTGGACAATCTCATCATGTAGGAAGTATCATATCACATCTTGATAGGATTGGCAGCTAGGCTGCACTGGAAGAAGAAGGCACCTTGGTCCGCTTTTCTGTTGCGGATCAAGTTATACGAGATACGAAGTTTCAAGCATGCGGATGTCGAAGCAGAGAAGATGAAGAAATATCCCTTCGACCTCTGAAGTTACAATCCGTATGACCCGCATTGTCTTGTGAAAGATCACTGCATGAGAATACAGTTAAAATGGATCCACAGGGCATGTCATTGGGTGGAGGAAGACCCATGGAGATATCGTTAAAACTCCTCCAAATTCAATGAACCAATCAACCTCACAGTGGAATGGATAGCGAAATAGCATGAAGCAGCATCCCAGAGAGCACTAGAAGCAGCAGCCACAGCAGAGGTGAACATACTAGTGTAGGGCAAGCGGAAGATTTCCAACTGCATGGAGCAAGAGTAAAGCTACAAGTTTCGAGTAGATCCACTTGTGCAGAAATCATCTTTGGTAATAGAGGCAAAGAGGCAACATCACGACAAGAGATATGTGGAGGGGCAAAGAGAGAAAACAGATAAGGAGTTGCATGAGTTGAATAAGCAACTCCGGAAGGAACAGGAGCTACGTAGATAGGAGAAGGAAGCGTAGCAGGAACAGGTACAGCAGGGGGCACAACTTGTGAAGATAGATGAAACTATGCCCGTACAAATAATAGACTCATCAGAACAGCTGGCATTAGGTAGACAGGGTGAACCATCATAGGAACAAGACTTCACTCAGGAGATAGAGAAATCACTTGAAAATATGGATACAAATGTGGAGCAACAGGAGTTAGAGCAAGACATTGACCTTGTGTCTCACCACCAATAGGTCGACCCACTAGCTTCACCACATCCAAAAGAGGAGCAAGTCCCAAGTGACCAAGGAGACAC
Organism: Pinus taeda; assembly: GCA_000404065.3. Classification (NCBI taxonomy): domain Eukaryota; kingdom Viridiplantae; phylum Streptophyta; class Pinopsida; order Pinales; family Pinaceae; genus Pinus; species Pinus taeda. The sequence continues at coordinate 74,917 of APFE030352777.1, forward strand.
TGATATCCTTGAAGATCAACCAGAAGGAGAGACACACAACATCTCATTCGACGAGTCTCAACATAGATTTGTGCAATCTCATAGAGTGTCGACTCTTGATGACCATACATCTCCTGCGCAGTTTGAGGAATGAGTGATCATGTCTAACGTGTGCAAACATCCAGCAGTATTGACCGATACTACCAGAGCATATGTCGAAGCCACTAGCTCGAGTGTTTGCTTCCTGATAGTTGAGAATGAGTGAATGGCCAAGGAGCTACAGATGGCTAAGCAGGGAGGAGAATTGGTTACAACATCCACCCGAGTAGAATTGAAGAAGGCAATATTGGATGAAGTATTGCCCCTTGACATAATCATGCGAGCATTGTATTCCAAATTTGATACCATGCATAAGGTAGTCGTCCATCTCAATGGGTGGCAGTAGCGATGTGCTAGGAGAGCATGTATCTTGTCGAACGTGCATGTTGTTGTTGATCACATTCAAACATGGATGATGAGATACAAGGGAGCCCCACTTCACTTGCCTAAGATGATGAAGCCCAAAGTGGTCGAGTTGAAGGCACACATCCGGAGTCAAATCCGGAACTATGAAGATCTCTCGTAGCTCATCACTACTCTATAAGCTTCCCATTCACGTGTATGCAATAGTATGGATGTTGTCATGCATGCACATGTGATCCCATCTATTAGGACACTCACTCAAGCAAAGACAAAGGCACAAGTCTGATTAGAGCTTGACTCGTACTTTGACGAGTTTATGCGCAGAACCAAGAGCCTAGAATTTTCAATCAATGTTGACACCATGCACAAGTATGTTGTTGGTTCGGCTGCACTCAAAGCAATGATGCGCATGCTATTAGACAAGTTGGATAGAGGAGCTCGAGAAGTGTACCCGGATGCTATGGAGGCAAGAGTCAGGTTCCAGAAAGATGTCACCTTAGAGTACATGGACACCATCGCAGACTACCGAGCTTGGCATTAGTTCACTACTATCGACCACCGTGAGGATGTCGAAGACTTGGTCTTCTAACAGTTGTCTGAGTCATAGTGACGTCCTTCATGGCTTGCTCAAGCCATTTTGTCTCACATGTGTACATGTGCATTGTAATGTAACATCTTGTCAAGTGTAAGTTCAATTATTGATAGTTGGATGTAACATTCATAGAGTAAATGAAGATTCATGAGGGTAGATGAACTGTCACAAAGGGGAATGTCAAGGTCCACCCCACCCTTTGCTATAAATAGTCCCTCATATCTCATTGTATAGGATTTTGGTCAACCAAGCTTCCAATAGGAATATCTTAGAGAAAGCTTGGACAATGTTGTAATGAGCCTTGGCTTCTCCACTGCACAGAGCCAGTATATCTCTTTGGAGGAGCAGGCAATTGTAGCTATAACGTTTCATTGTCAAAACTAGTGGTTGGACATGGATGTATTGTATGACTGGAACTTACACTTCTTAATATAACAGAGCCAACATGTTTCATGCGTATGTTGTATTATATTTAAGCTATGTTGAGTACTCTAAATGATATATGTATCTGTTTTCTTACGCATGTATGTGTAGCTATTTCTGCATATGTATGTATGAATATTTCTTAAATGTGTTGTTGGTTTAACCATCACTTTGGATTGCTAGCTAACTTTCCTTCCATGTTGTGATGCATCTTTGCTCGTGTGTTCCCTTCTTAACTCCGTGCTATCACAGGTTTCCAAGGGGCACACTGACCTTGGCTTCCTTGTGTTAGAACCTCTCATGCACCTTCCTTGACTTACTGCATATGTCACACCCTTGCTACCAATAGGGACATCTTAGTTGCCTCCATACGAAACTATGGTCAAGGCATTACCATATGACCCATTGTTGGGACTCCTACATCTGAGGTCTAATTGGGACTTATTACTGGGGACATCCCCTAACATGTTGGCGGGTCCAACACCGTCAACATTTCTTGTGCTAGAAGGAGGTCCATATGACAAGTTGTGTCCTTTCATCCTATTTTGAACCTTTGCATATCTATTATGGAGCCTTACACTCTCCTCCCTCCATAATTTTTTTCACATTCTGAATCTGTCACCATCTCGATGGAGTATTTCAATCTCTTGTCCACATACACATATGATGGTGAAGGCGAAGTGGCTTGTGTTGAGTTCTTACATGACTTTCTTTCCATGCTTCACGAGGAAGATGGATGTTCTGAGAAATAGGCCAGTATGCTACTTGCATACACACTTCACGAATCCCCACATCGGTGGCTATGCAGCCTACCATCTGACAGTGTGCACTCACTTGAGTACTTATGTGATCTCATTGAAGACACTTTTTATCATTTTGATCCAAAACATCTTGAACCAAAATCTGTTACAACAATGGAAGGCTCTGCATGAATCGCCTATGGAGTTTTGGCAACGCTTATGTGATTTGCAGTTTCAAGCTCCAAAGAGCCAAATGAAATTATTTTATCTTTGGGATAGATTCGAGTATTGTCTTAAGAAATATGTTCATCCCAAGAATAAGTTTGAACTTAAGCCTCGCTCAGCATTCTTCAGTGATGGAGCTGCACAATCACAGATGGATATGGTCACTGTCACAAGTGACTATCCACCATCCACTCATTAAATAGCTCCACCACCACAGAGTGATGCGGGAGATCATTCTCACACATCTATTTAACTATCACATCCTCCCAAAATCACTTCGCTTAATTTTCACACAAATTTGGTTGTGAGTCCATCCAGTTGTCATATGCATTTTGTACAACAACCTTCGCGTTCATACTCAGATGATCCTCCAGATGATATTGTCTTGTGTTCTTCCATTCCAGACTCTACACTTGTTGTGAACGAGGATCAAGTCACTAATGGAGTTGGTGTTGCACAACCAACATGTGTTGTCATTCTTGAAGAGTATGACTGGGAGCTTGAGCATCAACACTCGGAAAAGGATGACTCCCTTTTTTCCGAGCCCCCTTGATTCTTTCCTAACATCTTTGGTGAACTTGCCATCCATGATTTCGCATGTGTATCTTCATCTATGAATGCACCCATTGTTGATCACTTGCAGTATACACCGATGTCAGTCCATCATCCGATAATGGAGACGATAAAATATCCATTGAAAATCCACTTATCCTTTCATCTGCCTTTTCTAGAAACAGAGAGGATGAATTTGTCCGCTTTTCATCTACCCCTCTATTTGATTTATCAAATCATGAGGATGTCGGTGAAATCATTGATTTTTATGATCATGGCTGTCATGATCCATTTACTCTCGTATTTGATCACGATGATGATTCTATTGTAATTGGTTTTTCAAAGCCACCTATTTATGATGATCTATCCAAAGATGAAGTCGAAACCCCACAGACTGTTGAGGCACTTTAGCCTAAGATGAGGGTTATGTCAGGCTCTCGCTCTCCAGAGGTTGGTTTCACTTCCGATCAAGAAATTTTTCAATCAAACAAGGCTCCCTGTTACTCGTTTTTATGTATTGAAGATCAATCTCACACACAGATCATGCTTCCTCCACTCGAACTACACAATCCCAATGCTCATGCATTGGAGGAATCTTACAATGCAAGCACACGTGCATGACACAAGTTGTCTTTGTTTCTTTCATTTTCATGCATGTCACATTCAAGAGTATGTGTATGCTTCAAAGATGCACGCAATTTTGCACAACGCTGTGACAAGTCTACATACCACATGTCATGTACTTGCACTCACTTATGTCATGTGGACACTTTCAAACATGAAGTGTGTTTGTCTTCATTGTTATATCTTTCTTGTTTGTTGGTTTGCATGACCAGATTGTTCGCAGACCAAGCCTTCACCAACATGGGTCAACCAATGTGTCAGTGGATGCATTGGAAATATAACTTCACGTGATCAGGCCCATGCACCATTATCTTAGGAGTAGGAGTAGTGTTTGCTTTCATCTTGTTTGCTTGCATGCTTGTTTGCTTTCTTGCTTTGCATGTTTTTTTGTTTTCTTTCTTGTTTTCTTACTCACTTTTCTTTCGCATTTACTTCTGCTTCTGCTTTTCTTTTTTGTTTGTTTGTTTGCTTGTTTTGTTTATAGGTTAGTTTCGCATGGAACCATGTGAGACTCTTGAAACAAGTTGGGTAAAGTACAAGAGGCCTTGTGCAGCTATCACTACTTGGTTATCTATCATCCTACCTCTGTATGAAGAGATTGTTACCTTTGTTCCATGATATGTCGATGGAAAATATGTAATGTTTGAAGTGAACCTTGGTGAAAACACAACCCTTGCACACTAACTAGTGTCACCTACTCTAGTCAGTTGTTTTTGGGTTAATGCTTGGAAACTCAGTCAAGTAGATTAAGGTGAGGGAGGGAAACTTAACAGGCATGTTAGAGGTATATAATAAACTATTTCTCTGAAGGAACAACCTATTCTTCACTCAATAAATCGGGATCCCTCTTCCACCTCTAAAATGAATAAGTGTTATGCATAGTTATGAAAAGAGAAAATTTCAAAAATGAAAAATGAAAAATGCAAAAGAAGAGAAAGGCTTCCTGTGCAAAGAGGTGATGCAAGTAACTCTGGCAGGGTACTGACCAGGCTCGCTGGCAGCGGAGCAATTCTTGTGTTCCTACGTAACTCCACCGGGTATTGTCTAGGCCTGCTAGCAATGGAGCAACACCAGAGATGAAACTAAGACTCTAACAACTATACTTGTTGTTCACCAATATACCCCTCAATCCCAATCGAAACAACTGTGTTGACTTGGCTTGGAATGTGTGTCAATTGACCAAGAGCTTAGAAGATGCTACATCTTGCAATCAAGAAAATGTGGAAACCAAGATGAACTAAGAACCCAACAATACCTTCTGAGGTGTTAGACTTGCTTTTCACGAACAAGGTCCATTTAGAGAGTTGGACTTCTACTAGTGTGTTGCCAAGTTTTGCAGCGGCTAGAACCACCCTCCAAAGTTTTTCCTTAGCTTCGTTTTGGAGCCTCCCTACCAACCTTTCATAGCAACATGTCATACCTTGTCAAGTACACAAGCTTGAGTGGTTTTCTTGCAGAATGACAGCCTATCCATGAGAGCTTGTTTCATCCCCCTCACAGGTTGTTTCTTCATACTTGGCCTAGCTATAGGCTGAGCAACTCCCTCAAGAAATTGTGCAATTCTGGAGGGGAACCAGCCTTCCCTCCAGAAATTGCATAGTTCTATTTGGCGGCTTACTGGGCTCCAGAATTGCGCAAATTTTCCAGCCAAGCTTCACTGAGAAAATTGTGCAATTCCTCCCAACAGGGCTACTTAGCTTAGAAATTGTGCAATTCTGGACAGAAGTTAGTTTCCCAGCCCAGAAATTGTGCAAATCTTCTATGTAGCCAACCCAACTCCCTCCCAGAAATTCACATTTTTCCCCTCAGCTGAGCAGGTTGTTGCATGTGCCATTGAGCTAATTGATGCCCCCTGGGACCAGGAAAACTTAACTGGCATGCATGGGTTTCTTTTCCCCAAAATAGCAAAAGGAAACATGCAAAAATAATCCCTAGATTTTAGGGAGCTATTTTTAGCAGCTGGAGGTTGCATGCAAAGATCATTTTAGAATCTTTTCTCCAAGTGTCGCTTTTTCCTAAATTTTTGGCATGCGTGTCATGAGCTTCAAACTTATTTATTCGATGCATTAGAGCTCATTTCTTCACATCGATCTTGGAGCTCTAACATCCCACAGCACATCCAGGAGTCTTCAACACATCCACCTCAGCTATTCATGGGTAAGTCGTCTTAGCTTGTCTTTTACAACATTTCTGTCACTTTTTATGTTTTGGATTGTGTGAGTGTTGTTTTCTTGATTTATGTGAACACTTGTTGTTGTTTACATGCATACTAGCTTGTACTAGCACCATTTCAATTTTCGTTAGCATCTCACTGTTGTCGCATGCATTAAACTGTTTTGCATGAACAGTCACCAAGTCGACAACTTGATTCACCCACATGCATGTTGTTCCATTTTCTGAATCTTTCATTCACTATTTTCATGCATGATCATTCACTCCTACTTACACTCAGTATCACCATGCATTCACATTCACATTTTCTTTTAGTTTTATGTCGGTGGGTCTAGGCAACCTTGACCCAGACTCTGCCTCACCAAGACAACATTGGGCAATCCTGAGAAGGAAGGCTCTGTATTCCTCTCAGGAAATGCGCATTTCTGCCCATTGATTGTCCTCCAGTCTTGCATTGTGCAATTTTGAGGGATAGTGACTGTTGGCCCATAAAATTGCACAATGCAGTCACTGGGCTTGCAACCACTACTAGTTGAAATTTCACATTGCGCAATTCTGGAAGCCAGCAGGCCAACCTGTATTACACATTGTGCAAATCAAGCAGCTAGCCATCCTCCCTAGACAACCCAGAATACCTTTTGCGTAGTTCTGGCATCTAGTCTCCCAACCTCCCAGGAAAAATTGCGCAATCCATACCAGTCAATCCCCAGGTATGATGCATGTCATTTCCTCAAGTCTACTTTGGTTTTCGCTAACAAATTTCTTTCCATGCATATCGCTTTGTCTCTAGATATAGAAGGTGTTCGTCCACCTCTTAGCAGTTTAAGATCAATGACCTCCAAGAGAGCAGGATCAAAGGACACTGATGGAAGTGCAACTGGAGCAGGAGTTGAGTGAGTGTCTATAAGTCTACCGATTTATGAAGACACCAAGCTGATTGTAGACAAGGACATCAAGTTGAAATGACAAGAGGCAAATTATGCATTTTCAGCACATTTGGGGAAGACCTCAAAGACCACCAAGTCTATGTGAACATCCACAAGTCCAGCTTGTATCGAATTGCATGCGGGTATCCCGTGCTCCCATGCGCGGACATGATACATTGGATCATCTTGCACACTGATCCTGAGATGATGACATTGAGTAGTGTCAGTGGGACAGAGAATTCTACCTTTAGGGCACAGGATTATGATGAGATGTATCAGATTTCAAAGCCCGTGATCAACATGGAGACTCCTTTCAGCATACCCAATAGCAATTCCAACTCTAGAGACTTTTTGAAGAACTAGGTGAAGGAGCCAACTAAATTCATGATGACACCCAACCAGGTCTACAAGATGAAGATATTATGGAAGGTGTATCAATACTTGGTCATCTTTGCTTGTTGTCTGTATGGCCAAGAAATCATAGAAACCTTCCCACAGAGTTGGGTGATTGTGTTGGACCAACTAGCTAGAAAAGGCCAAGTATGCAACTGGTCTGGCATGTTAGCTCACCAGCTTAAGGAATAGGTAACAAGGGGTCGATAGTCTCCCAAAGGTATGAAAGTAGAAATCTACATGTCTACCTACATCTTGGATGCAATTTGTGCCTGTTAGGAGTTCTCAGGCTTGAAGTGGGCATGGACACAAGAAAATACTGTTGTGAACACTTATTGTAAGATGTTGTCTGAATGCAGCGTCAGAGGAGTTATCACACAATTGTCTGATCATTTTGTCACCCCGATTTACAATATGATAGTCAAACAGGATCCACCTTGTATGTCGAAGGAAGAAATGGAGGCACTAATCAACATAGCTGATTGGTATGCCTCATCATCCAGAACCTTCATACAGACATACAATGCAGAGAATCCTCCACATGTTCTACCGAAGTTTTCCTTGGACAAGCTCGTCATGCAAGAAGTATCATATCACATCTCAGTAGGATTGACAGCTAGGCTGCACTGGAAGAAGAAGGCACCTTGGTCTGCTCTTCTGTCACAGATCGAGTTATATGAGATATGGAGTTTCAATCATGTGGATGTTGAAGCAGAGCAGATGAAGAAATATCCATTCAACCTATGAAGTTACAATCTATATGACCTGCATTTTATTGTGAAAGATCATTGTGCGAGAGTATAGTTCAACTGGATCCATGGGGCATGTCATTGGGCAGAGGAAGACCCATGGAGATATTGTTACAAGTCCTCCAGACTCAATGAACTAGTCAGCCTCATTGTGGAATGGATAGCGAATCAGCGTGAAGTAGCATCTCGGATAGCACCAGAAGTAGCAACAACAACAAAGATGAACATACCAGTGCGCGACAAGGGAATGAGAGATATTTTCGATAGCATGGAGGAAGAGAAAAGATGCAAGTTCCAAGCAGATCCACTTGTACAGAAAGCAGCTTTGGCAATAGAGGCAAAGAGGCAATAGCGCGACAAGAGAAATGCGCAAAGGTAGAGAGAGAAATAGAGAATGGAGGAAACAGAGAAGGAGTTGCATGAGTTGAAGGAGAAACTACGGAAGGAACAGGAGCTGCGCAGATAGGAGAAGGAAGTACAATAGGAACAGGTACAGCAGGGTGTGAAACTTGTGTAGACAGATGAAACTGTACTCGTACAGATAGTAGACTCATTAGAATAGCTAGCATCAGGCAGACAGGGTGAACCATCATAGGAATAGGACTTTTCTCAAGAAATAAAGCAAGCACTTGAACAGATGGATACAAATATGGAGAAATAGGAGTTAAAGCAAGACATTGACCTCACACCTCACCACCAAGAGGTTGACCCACCAACTTCACCTTATCTAGAAGAGGAGTAAGTCCCAAGTGACCAAGGAGACACTGAAATCATTGGAGATCAGCCGGAAGGAGAGATGCACAACATCTCATTCGACGGCTCTCAACATAGATTTATGAAATCTCGTAGAGTTTTGACTCCATATGATCATACATCTCCTGTGTAGTATGAGGAACAAGTGATCATGTCTAATGTGTGCAAACATCCAACAACATTGGTCGATGCTACTAGAGCATATGCCAAAGCCAATACCTCGAGTGTTCTCTTCTTGATAGCTGAGAACGAGTGAATGGTGCAGGAGTTACAGATGGCCAAGCAGGTAGGAGAATTGGTTACAACATCTACCCAAGCAAAATTGAAGAAGGAAATACTAGATGAAGTATTGTCCCTTTACACATTCATGCGGGTGTTGTATTCCAAGTTTTGTACTGTGCATAAGGCAGTTGTCCATCTCAACGGTTACTAGCAACGATGTGCTAGGAGAGAATGTATCTTATTGAATGTGCATGTTGTTGTTGATTACATGCAAACATGGATGATGAGATACAAGGGAGTCCTGCTTCACTTTCCTAAGATGATGAAGCCTAGAGCGGTCGAGCTAAAGGCATGCATCCAGAGTCAAATTTAGAATTATGAAGATCTCTTACAACTCATCACTAGTCTACAGGCTTCCCCTGCACATGTATTCAAGAGTATGAATGTTGTCATGCACGCACATGCGATCCTATCTATTGGGACACTCACCCAGGAAAAGACAAAGACATAGGTCTGACTAGATCTTGACTCGTACTTTGACGAGTTGATGTGCATAGCCACCAGCCCAGACTTGTCAATCAATGCAGACACCATGCACAAGTATGTAGTTGGTCCAGCCGCACTCAAGACAATGATGTGCATTCTATCAGACGAGTTGGACAAAGGAGCCCAAGTAGTGTACCTGGATGCTATGGAGGCAAGAGTCAGGTTCCAGAAAGATGTCACCTTAGAGTACATGGACACCATCACAGACTACCGAGCTTGGAATCAGTTTGCTACTGTCGATCACCATGAGGATGTCAAAGAGTTGGCCTTCCAATAGTTGTCTGAGCCATAGTGATGTCTTGCATGGCTTGCTCAAGCCATTTTGTCTCACATGGGTATGTGTGCATTGTAATGTAATGTCCTGTCAAGTGTAAGTTCAAGTGTTGATAGTTGGATGTAACAGTCATAGAGTAGATGAAGAGTCATGAGGGTAGATGAACTGTCACAAAGGGAAATGTCAAGGGCCACCCCACCCTTTTCTATAAATAGTCTCTCATAACTCATTGTATAGGCTTTTGGTCAGCCAAGCTTCCAATAGGAATATCTTAGAGAAAGCTTGGATAGTATTGTAATGAGCCTTGGCTTCTGCACTGCATAGAGCTAGAATATCTCTTTGGAGGAGTAGGCAGTTGTGGATGTAATGTTCCACTGTCAGAACTAGTGGTTGGACATGGATGTATTATATGACTGGAACTTACACTTCTTAATATAACAAATCCAACATGTTTCATGCATATGTTGTATTGTATTTCAACTATCTTGAGTACTATGAATGGTATATGTATCTGTTTGGTTACACATGTATGTGTAGCTATTTTTGCATAAATATCTATGAATCTTTCTGAAATGTGATGTTGGTTTAACCATCACTTTGGATTGCTAGCTATCTTGCCTTCCATGTTGTGATGCATCTTTGCTCGTGTGTTCCCTTCTTAACTCTGTGCTATCACAGGTTTCCAAGGGGCGCACTCACCTCACCTTCTGTGTGTTAGAACCTCTCATGCACCTTCCTTGACTTACTGCATATGTCACACCCTTGCTATCAATAGGGACATATTACTTGCCTATGTGCGAAACCGTGGTCAATGCATTACTGTACGATGCATTGCTGGGACTCCTACACCAAATAGTCTAAGATCTAATTGGGACTTTTTACCAGGGAGATCCCCTGACATGTTGGCAGGTCTAGCACCATCAAAAGAATCCATGAACCAGACTAGGGTTGTGTTAAAGCCATATTTTGTGTGCATCAGTGGGCCTAGGAATCTTGGATTGGTGTATGGCAGGATATACGGTAAATCCTAGAGGTGTTAGCCCTCGATCAGGTCTAGGAATCCTTGGTTGGTGAATGGAGGGATATATGGTAAATCATTGAGGGTGGAGTCTTGAATAAGCCTATGAATCCTTTATCATTGTATGGCAGGATGTATGGTAAATGCTAGAGACTAGGAAACAGAGAAATTTCTCATGGTGTATGTGGATAAATATTGTGGCACCCAAGCTTATTTAGGGCCTAGTGATCTGGTGGGGATTGTGGTAAAACCTGTGGAAAAACCTAGTTTGGTTTGTTTTTGAGTCCCACATTCATGCTTGGAATATGGCAGGGGTGATCGGTTGAATGAAAGAATTGATTCAGCCAATCTATAGTCGGTTGTTCGTTGAAGTCCCATACCTAATTGGATTTTTCATTTCATTAATAAGATCACTTTCTCCTTAGTATATCATGTGTAAATGTACTAGCTTATATGTGTATTTTATGGTTTTTATATCCTTGTATTTATGTTGGTTATATGTTGGTTGTGAGTATGTTTTATGACAAAATTGATGTATGGTTTCCATCATGTTTTGATTAGTGGTTGAAATTACAATGGATATATGACCTAATAGACGATAATGCAACTATTGGGATAATTCAATAATGCTTCTTTACGAATATCAAATAAGTATGAGACCCCTATGCTTGGATTTGATGTTATGACCTATAGATTGCATATTTGTGACATGTTTGACAAAATGCATGTTATGGCTAATAAGGGTCCATTCAAGTCATTGATCAAGTGTTTGCATGACACCTTTGTTTTAATTTACTTTATCAATTCTAAAGGTTTCATGAAGTTCTCGGTAGTGGACCGAGTCTTGGACTTGATCAATGACTTGAATGGACCCCTGTCTCTGCAATTTTGACAAACTATGAAGGATTACTGCAATAACTTAGCACATTTGAATGTATTATTGTTGGGATCCGTTGACAGTGTTGGACCTGCCAACCTTCAAGGGATCTCCTCGATATGAAGTCCCAACTAGACCTCGCACTGTTTGGAGAAGGAGTCCCAATAGTGGGTGGTAATGTTATGCCTTGACTGCAAAAATGCGCAAATTGAAGTACAATAACTTTGGGTGAGAGCAAGTTTGTGACCCTGCGAAAAGTCAAGTGCAACGCATCAAGGTTCCAACACATGAAGGTAAAGGGAATTGCACCCCTTGGAAGCCTGTAATAGTATGCAGCTTGAAAGGAACACACAAGTGAAATGACATCACAAGCTAAGATGCAGAATAGTCCACAAGTTAAAGTGATGAATTAATATAACAACACACATTCATCAAGATTCATACAAATGCAAATGAAATAGTTCATAAGCATAAGCATAAGTTAAATAACAAACATTTCAAATACAACTAGAATAGTCCTACTATATTAACAACATATGCATGAAGGTGTGTTGGCTTTTGTTTTATTATAAGTGAAAGTTCCATTCATACATACACAATTGACCCACTAGCCCCAATAGTGGAGCATTAAAGTCAAGAACACCTGCTCCTCCAAGGAATTATACTCGCTCTATACTATGAAGAAGCCCAAGCTCTTCACAATACTCCCAAGCTTGTTTTAAGCCTATGCATAGCCAAAATTTTGGCTCCCAAAAGCTCTTTACATGAGTTATGAGGTTCTATTTATAATAAGAGTGGGTTACTCTTCAACTCCCCTTTGTGACCTTTGTACTACCTTCATGATTCTTCAGCTTCTTTACCAAATGACTCATTACATTACATCGTGACCCTTCATATTCCAATATTGACACTTGGAATTTTACTTACAACATAATTACAAATAATATTACATTTTACACTTGTACCCATATAAGATAAAATAGGGTAGAGACAAATTGACAGCCTAACAAGACACAACACTATGATGCTTGAGTTTGGGATAACTTTAACTCAGCAACCTCCACTTGTCACTTCTCGGTCACTTATTGGTGCCAACATTAGTATCGTGTGATGATTTCCCCAAACTGTGTAATGGTGTCTGGCTAGAAGTAGACTCTAGCTTACATGGCATCTGGGTACATTGTCTTGGAACCAGTTTCAGGTTCCTTCTGAAGCATGAGCAATGTTGTTCTAATTTGGACAGGACCACCAATGTAATTTTGCATGTTCTGTCTATTCAGCTCCAAATCTTCCTTGGTCGCAATCTTCCTCAATTGCTCCAAGTACTCTTCAATCTCCTATCAGAGTCGGTTCCTGGGTTTGGCTTTGGTGAGTGAACTGACTCATGGGATCCAGTGTATTTTCGCCAAGACAACCAAACTATTGAACAATTGTACATATGATCCCTGAATGCTACCAATAAATGAGGTGAGTTGCTTGTTGTTTTGAATCAACATTTGAACTCTCGCTTTCTCCATCTCTTCTTGTGGCTTCATTTTTTTTCACTAAGTCAAGCGGTTCCATTTTGTATCACATTTTCCACTATTTCACATAAGTAATGGAAGCTTGTATGTTCTTGAGAGTTGTAACAAAATCTCTACTCTTTTGTTGTAGGCCATGCAAACAAACAACTTCTTTATGTATGATAAAAAACACATCATAGAGCTTCTACATGGTTTCTCCAAGTGTTGATACTTCAGCAAGTATTGCTACTCTCATCTCCTCCAAGTAAACGTTTGTGGAAACTGCACTATGTGCTGCTACGTGAAGTTGTTATGCCTCTTGCCTGGCAGCCTATAAGTTCTATGCAAAATTCTCATTCTTGGTTGTCAAATACTAAATGTTTGATCTTGTTTCTCCTGCAAAGGACAAGTTGGCTTTGGCATTGGAATTTGGATACTTCCTAGTGTCTGCCATTAGCACCCTTTCTCTAATGAATGCAAGTGATGCGTGATCATCTGGAAAATTCTTTCTCTATGCTTGTACAATCCTCTTCTGGAACTCATCAAATGATAGATTGTACACATCCATCATTAAATCATCATCAAGGGGAACAACATCCCCTTCCTCGGTCGGGGCTATCTTTGATGTTGGATATGGTGGAGACTGAGTGGTTACCTTTGGTGTTCTTCGACATTAGATCAACATCTTCATTCTATGTCTCTTGTTCCATCTCCATGTTTTTCACTTCAATCTAGTGAGCAGGCTCTCGATCCTGCATCTGTTCACCTTCCTCATTAGTTGTTGGTTGGTTATGTTCCCGCTCTTCAACTTGTGTTGGTGTTGTTTATTCTATCATTATGGCTTTCCTTTGTTCTTCCTCCTTATTCTACTTCTCTTCTTGTTCTCTCCTCCTCAACTCTTTTTCTTCTGTCAGTCTCTATTCTGCTTCTTACAACCTTAGTTCTGCCTCCTGCAACCTTTTCTTTTCTCTCTGTATCCTTTGCTTCCTCTTTTCTTCTGCTACTAAAGTTATTTTCATGATAATGGGATCTTATTTCACCTTGCAACTTTGTTCCCCCTCTGGATTGTCAGCAATATTCCTCTTTCCCTTGTCCTACATAGGATTATTGCCTTCTACTATTTTTTCTTCCAAAATTTCTTCCATTTGTGGAGTAGCCTGTGAATTCCTTGCTAAACTAACCGGCTCACAGAGTTTGGAGGCATTGTAGCAATTCCTCGAAGGGTCCTCCTCTAGCCAATGAAATGCCCTGTTGATCCATTAAAAGTAAATTTTCACATAGTAGTCTCTACAAATATCATGGGTATCATAAATATTAAAGTCTCGAGTACCAAATGCAAACTTGACTATCTCCTTTCCCTTGGTATCTGTGAATTTCAAAGTTCGTTATCTCGTATAATCCAATTTGAAAAGGAAGAGCGGGCCATGGTGTTTTCTTCTTCCTATTCAAAGTTGTTGACAACCTTGTGGTGATATGATATGACACTTCTTGCATGACAAGCTTGTTAGTGGCATACCTTGGTAAAACATCTAGAGGCTTCTCTCTGTCGAACACTCTAAGGAAGGTTCCACCCAGTGAGGCATACCAATTTGCGGTGTCTGTTTTCACCTCCATTTCTCCTTGTGACATGCAAGGTGGATCTTCTTCAAATATAAGCTCATAAAGCAGGATGATGAAGTGGCCAGTTAGTTGTTCCATTACCCCTCGATGACTACAATCCGAAGCAACTTGCAATAGATATGCATGGCATATTCTCATGGTGTCCATGTCCATTTCATGCCAGGAAACTTATGTTGTACACAAATTGCATCCAATAAATATGAATACATATAGAACATTCCTTGCTCACCATTGCGAGGACTTCGGCCCTGTGATACATGGTCTCTTAATTGTCAAGTCAATAGATCTGGCCAGTTGAATGACTTCCCCTCATTCACAACCTGGTTCAATAAGACTTCCCACCCTTCAGGAAAAGTCTTTGTGTTCTATTGACCATGGATTGTGCAAGCTAAGATAACCAAGAGCTCGTAGGCTTTCCTTAGGGAATTTGTCTTGTATAAATGGATGGGTGTCTATTGAAACTTTGATGGCTCTTTCTCTCTTGTGTTCACATAGTTGTGGGTGGCATAGAAAAATGAGTCCATGAGCTTCACTGGCTCAAGCAAGTGATAAATGGACTGATAATCTTCTACTTGAAAGGTAGCAAGCTTATATCCTCTAGCACTTCTCAATGTCATAGTCTTCTCATCAATTTGTGAGACAATCCATTTGATGACATATGCACATGGGAATGTTGGATACCTTGATGCAACCTTGTGTAGTTTTGACTATCGGATACTGGGATAAACCTGTCACTCCTCTAGATCAGCCTCAAGGCTCTTTACTGAAAGAACTTCATTAAATTGTTGTCATGATAGTGTTGACCCATTTTCTATAAACAACTTAATGTCTTCATACACTGGAAATCCTATTGGTATTTTCTCAACTGCTTCCCCCATACTTATTTCAGTGGTCTCCTTTGAAGTAGCTCTCTTTGGTGCCATGGTAACAATGACTACCGGAGAAAAGTGCTTCACAATTGTGGTACTTGTGGGACAAAAAGGACACTCATGGAAAGAAAACATTAGCTTCAACAAATCTACCTTCAAATCTTGATTAAGCAGCAAAACGGTCAACTAGAGAGAAGGATTGTGTAGTTTTTATCGGCAAGGGAGACTGGTTGATTTTGGGAACTACGCACTGCATAGTCCCAACAGCCAAGGATGAAGCTTAAGGCTCAAGACTGTGCAATGTGTAGTCCCAACCTATGCAGATATTGGGAGAGACTGCGCATTGCACAATCTCAGTGGCTAAGGTGACAGGCTAAGCACTAGAACTGTGCATGTGAAATTGGGCTAGCCTGTACTGCTCACTGTGCAATTCTAAAAGCCAAGCCTGTGGCTTGAGCCTTAGGACTACGTAGTGCCTAGTTTGGCAAGGCAAGATCTGGCCAAAGCAAGTGCAGATTTGCCCGCTGGAAGTGTAAAAAATGAGAAAAAGTGAGTGATAATGTGAGTTTGAGTGCAAAACTGACTAAGTATAAGCACATCTATGTATATCAAGTGCAAAAGCTAATCAAACAAAAGGAAAACCAAGTATGTGAAGAGAGTCACTGCAACATCGACCATTGGTGCAAAACAAGAAAACCAATGCGACACTTATGAGAGGAAAACAAAAACTTAAAACAACACTTTGACAAGTTGAAATAACTTGAAATGGCAACAACTAATGAAGAGAAATAATTAAAACAACACTCACACAAGTGAAACAACAAAAAGTGAAAGGAAAAGCGACAAAAGACGACAAAAGTGAAACTCACCTGGAAAAGGGATGACAACTGCACCGAAGGTTCTTTGATCTTCTCGGGAATGCTAGAGCTCCAAGATTGAAGGTGAAAATGAACTCTAGAGGTGTCGATTAAATAGATTTGAATAGATTAGGGTTTATTACATGCATGCCTAAAATTAAGGAAAAGCGACACTTGGCGAAAGTTTCTAAAAAAACTGAAAGTGCCTCCTTCAAGATACTAAAAATAGATTCCTATTTTTTATGGTTTTTTTTTTTTTTTTTTTTTTTTTTTTTTTTTTTTTTTTTTTTTTTTGGAAACTTCCATGCACACTGTTGGGAAATACTGCGTAATTCTGGGGAACTGGGAAACTTTCCGACTCAGTGCACTGTGCGGTTTCTGAGATCAGTGAGGGATTCCACAATTTATGGGCTTAGTGTTTGGATTCCTTCCCTAATTGTGTAGTTTTTGAGCTCAAGGCTAACTTCCAGTCAAGACTATGCTTTTCCCATCATCAAGTTTGCTTGCCTTCAAGGATTGCACAATTTCTGGAGGCAAGCCCAGAGCTGTTGTGAAACCAAGTCGGGAGATCAACTTGTGAGTTAGAAAGATTAGATAAGTGTGAAAACAAGAAATCACAAGAAAAAATGAAAAATCTAAGTCTTAGTTAAAGTATGAATACCTGAATCAATTCAAGATGAGCTCCTATGGAGAGGCAGGAAGGCTCCAAAATCAAAGCATAGGAAAAATTTTGGAGGGTGGTTGTCTCCACTACAACAGGATCATATAGTATGATTTTGGATATAGATTGGTTGTATCTTCACAAGACTAAGATGGATTTCTATGATAAGTATATTGAGTGTTTGGATGAAAACAAAGAAAAATTAATATTGCAGGGTAAGAAAAAGGCAACATTAGTTAGAATGGTGACATCTATGCAGGCAAAGCACAGTCATAGAAAAGGGTGTGTGTTATTTGCAATGCATATTTCTAGTGATAAAGGTAAGGATGTTGAGGATGTAGAGTTATTGAGAAGGTACCTGATCTTGCAAAGGTTTCAATTTGTGTTTCCAACAGAGATTTCAGAGTTTCTGCCTCACAAAGAAGTGTACTTTTCCAGTGAGTTGGTACTAGGGGCAACACCAGCTATTAAAGGCACCGTACAAGATGAGCACACTAGCGTTAGGAGGGCTGAAGTTACAGTTGAAGGAAATTCTTGACAAGGGATACATTAGGCCAAGTTTATCACCTTTGAGTGCACCCATATTGTTTGTGAAGAAGAAGGATGGTAATATTAGGCTATGCATTGATTATAGGCAGTAAACATAGTGACCATCAAGAACAGGTATATGTTTCGAGGATTGATGACTTGTTCGATCAGTTAAAGGGAGCAAAAGTGTTCTTGAAGATTGATTTGAGATCGAGATATCATCAAGTATGCATCAAAGAAGAGGACATATACAAGATTGCTTTCCAAACTAGGTATGAGCATTATGGGTTTGTTGTAGTTCCATTTGGTTTGACTAATGCTCAAGCTACCTTTATGTGCTAGATGAATAGTATATTACGTCCTTATCTGGACAAGTTTGTTATTGTAGTCATTGATGGCATCTTTCTATATTATAAGAATTAGGAAGAACATGTCGAACATTTAGCATCAGTATTGAGATTGTTGGGAGAGCATCAGTTGTATGCTAAGCTCAGTAAATGCAGTTTCTTTCAAACATAGGTACATTACTTGGGACATGTTGTTTCCAAGGAAGGCATAGTAGTATATCCAGAGAAGATAAGAGCTATCATGGAGTCGGAAGCTCCTATAAATGTGGATGAGGTAATATCATTTATGGGGCTAGAAAGTTATTATAGGAGGTTCATTAGGAACTTCTCTTGCAATGCATATCCTATTACATGACTGCAAAGGCAGGATAAGAAATTTGAATGGACAGAGGAATGTGCAACAAGTTTTTGGAAATTGAAGCAGTTGTTGACGAATGCTCTAGTGTTAAAGAATGCATATCCATAAAAAGGGTTTGTAGTGTGCACAGATGCTTGCAATAGAGGACTTGGTGGAGTCCTTATGCATAAAGTACAGGTAGTGCACTATGAGTCACGAAAAATGAATGAGCATGAGAATAATTATTTGACACATGATCTTGAGTTGGCAGTGATCATCCATGCATTGAAGATGTGGAGGAACTATCTTCTTGGAAAGAGGTTTGTATTGATGAGAGATCACAGTGGATTGAGGTATCTATTTGACCAACCGAATCTGAATGCTAGACAAGCTAGATGGTTGGCCACGATTAGTGAGTTTAACTTTGAGATCAGGTACATCAATTGTAAGGAGAACATGGTTGCATATGCTCTTAGTAGGAGAGTACAGGTGAATCACATAGTAGCTATGAGTTCGTATGGGACAGACTTACAAGATCAAATCTTATAGGAAGGACAACATGATGGCAGGTACATAGAGCTTATGCATAGGTTACAACAAGGTACAAGTGGTTAGAATGTAGACTATCGTCTTACAGCAGATGGTTTGATCAGATTTAGGGACATGATATATGTGCCAGATAATAGTGAGCTCAAGAAGATTATCTTGTGATAATTTCATGCAAAATCATATTCAGGTCACCCATGATACTAGAAGACATTAACAGCAGTGAAGAAGTTTTATCATTAGCTGAATGTGAAGAAGGACATGGCAAAGTCTATGGTTAGATGTTTGGATTATCAATAGGTGAAGGCAAAGTGTAAGCATCCAGGTGGATGACTACAACTGATTATGATTCCATAGTGGAATTGGGAGGTCATTTCCATGGATTTAATCACAGGTTTTCTGAGGACATCTAGACAACATGATACCATCATGGTTGTGGTGGACAGGTTGGAAAAGGTAGCACACTTCATTCTAGTAAAGTCTATGTATTCATCTAGTGATGTGTCACAGGTATTCATCAGAGATGTAGTGAGGTTGCATGGTGTTCCAAGGAAGATTGTGTCAGATAGGGATGCTAAGTTCACTTCCAAGTTTTGGAAGGAGATGTTTGCAGGTTTTGGAATAGAGTTGGCCTTCAACACAACTTATCATCCGCAAATAGATGGACAGACAGAGAGGGTCAACATGATATTGTATGACAAGTTGAGGATGTATGTGATGCATCAATAGAGGATATGGGAGTAGTCCTTCCATTGGTTGAGTTTGATAACAAAAATGGGTACCAGGAATCTTTGAGGATGAGTTTATTCAAGGCATTGTATGGGTGGAGTTGTAATACTCCCATCAGTTGGAGTGATCAAGTGAATAGGGTATTGATTGGACTAGATATGTTGGAATTGATGGAATATGAAATGCAGGTAATCATGAAGAATTTGAAAGTATCACAGGATGGCAGAAATGTTATGCACATTAGAAAAAGTTGTTTAAGGAGTTCCAGGTTATGGAACAAGTGTATTTGTGCATCAATCCCAATAATAACTCCTCGAGGATTGGATTGTGTGCCAAGCTAGCACCTCGGTTTTGTGGACCTTTCAAGATTTTTGAAAGGATTGGGTCAGTAGCCTATCATTTTGCACTGCCTTCGAAAGTAAAAGTCCATGATGTTTTCCATGTGTCATTTATTTATAAGTATGTTTAATATGTTAATCATGTGATTGACTGGTATGTATTGTAGGTGGATCCAGATGGAGAATTCCAGCCGAAACCTTAATGTATATTGCATATAAATATACTCATATTTTGGAACCAAGAAATCAATCAGGTTAAAGTGTAGTGTAATCACTTTAGGACTGATGAAGCGACATGGGAGATGGCAAATTATATGTGGGCCATGTATCCTTTTGTATTTGTTGGTTGAGCGAATGTTCTTGGTAAATGTTTTGGTGTGATGTTTTGGTATATGTACATATGCATATGGATGTAAATATCGCCATGAGTTGTTTTATAAAGCTCCATTAAGCAGTATGGGTGTCATGTGGTTATGGTTATTATGTTGTTATGTGTCATGTTAGTTTTCTTCTCATCAGGTTGATCATTTTAAATATTGCATCGAGCTAAGCTATAAGTCTCCATGGGTGGTATGTTTTTCTTTCAGCATTTTGTTGGTTGTAGGTGTCTTTGAACACCGAGGATGGTTTTCCCCCAAGGGGGAGGGTTCTGTAACAACCCTGTTCAAAATTGCATGTAAATAAAGTTAATAGAGGCAAAATAATAATCAAGTTCATGGAACACACATTCCAAGCTAAATGTTAGGAAAAACATCCTAGTTTGGGTGTTCATTTGGTTTATTATGGCTAAGGAAATTGGAAAAGGTAATGGAAAAGGCTTTGGAAAGGCATGAGGCATTAATTGGAATTTTATTTATGAAAATTATGGAAATTAGGAGAAAGTTAAGGTGAAAGGTCATAGGTTTCATGTGAGGATAAAAATGAAGGGAAAATAATGGAAATTGAAGAAAATAGATGCCACATTAATAAAAAGGCTTCTGAGGATCAGTGGGTACCTTTTGTTAGTTTAGTTTTGGAGATCTCTC
This sequence comes from Pinus taeda, assembly GCA_000404065.3. Classification (NCBI taxonomy): domain Eukaryota; kingdom Viridiplantae; phylum Streptophyta; class Pinopsida; order Pinales; family Pinaceae; genus Pinus; species Pinus taeda. Next base: position 95,803 of record APFE030352777.1, read on the forward strand.
TCACACTTTTAGACACTTAGAGTTTTCTGGGAGAACTTCAACTTTGGATCAAGGAAAGTAAAGAAGGAAAAGAGGAAAAAAATATTAAGCAACGAAGAGCAGGATCCAACAGGTACAACGGGATTATTTACAAGTATTAATTTGCATGTGTGATTTCCTTGTTAGGTTTGGCATGCATGGTAAATGCATTATTTGGTTCTCTTGATGCCATTGGCATGGGTTTTCCTAGGTTTGACAGTGTTCTTCACCCTTTCCTTTCCATTTCCAGATAGCCATGGTGTGATGGGTTCCCTTGTATTTGGTTGAGCTAGATTGTCAAATGGTTTTGAAACTAAGTGAGGTGCTCTCTGAAATAAAGAACGCATGTCCTAGGAATCCTTTAACAAAATTGGGATTGTGGTAAAGCCATAATTTTTGTGCCTCTATGGGCCTAGGAATCCTCAACCGATGTACAACGAGATATACGGTAAATCTTAGAGGTGTGTGCCCTCGATCATACCTAAGAATCCTAGGTCGATGAATGACAGGATATACGATAAATCCTAGAGGGTGGAGTCCTAATTAATCCTAGTAATCCTTGACTGTTGTATGGCGGGATATACAGTAAATCTTATAGACTAGGAGACAGGAAAATTCCTCACGATGTAGGTGGATAAATCCAGTGGCATCCACGCTTGTTTAGGGCCTTGTGATCTAGTGGGGTTTGCGGTAAATCCTTTGGAAACCTCGTTTGGTTTGGTTTTGAGTCATACATTCATGCTTGGAATATGGCACATGGGTGATTGGCTGAAGGAAAGATTTTGTTTAGCCAATATATGGTTGGGTGGTTTGTGGAAGTCCCATACCTAGTTGGATGTTTCATTTCATTAATAAGAGCTCCTTCTCCTTGGTATATCATGTGTAAATGTATTGGCTTATATGTGGATTTTATGGCTATTATATCCTTGTATTTATGTTGGTTATATGTTGGTTATGAGTATGTTTCATGATGAACTTGATGTATGGTTTCCATCATGTTTGTATTATTGGTTGAAATTACAATGAATATATGACCTAATAGATGATAATGCATCTATTGGGATAAGACAACAATGCTTCTTTATGGATATCAGATAAGTATGAGACCCATATGCTCATATATGATGTTATGACCTGTATATTGCATATTTGTGACAAGTTTGATGAAATTCCTATCATGTTTAGTAGGGGTCCGGTCAAATAATTTATCAAGTGTTTGCATAGTACCTTTGTTTCAATGTAATTTATCATTTCTGAAGGTTTCATGAAGTTATGGGTAGTGGCCTTAGTCTTGGCCATGAAAATGTGGCACAGAATCCAGGTTCACTAACTCAGAACTAGCTGAAAAATTCCACAATCAATGGCATGCCCATGTTATGGGATTGGCTGGAAGGCCTTAGTCGCATGTGTGGATTTTCATGGGAGTGGTTGGGGGTCCATATCAATGAAATGTCAAGTTACCTCAAGGGCTAGTCACCTGGAAGGGTTGGTTGGCTCTTGAAGGTTTTGCAACATTTGTGGAAGGTCAAAATGGTTTTGTTTTGTTAGTTAGACTTCCTTAACTATACATTAGGATTTGAATCACATCATAATAGCCTCTCATCACATGTTTAGCCCAACGAACTGGTTAACTTGGGTAAATGTGTGAGGAGAGTGTTACAATTATCCTATTAATGGCTTGAGAATCCATATACAATATCCATTCTACCATCTTCTTCAGAGCCAATATTGTTGGTATTTCACATGGACTTAAAATTTATCTAATGGTACCTCTATCAAGTAGCTCCCATACTTTCCTATTTGCTTCCTCACTCTCTGTCGAGGTCATTCTATAAAGTGTCTTGTTGGGTAAACTTGATCCATGAATAAATTCAATCTGATGAGAAATACTTCTCATGGGAGGTAAGCCTTATAGTAATTCATCAACAATAATCTCCTTGAATTCATCTAACAAGTATTTAACTTCTCATAGGTATGATTTATGATTTCACCTCCTCTTTTACAGCCTTTAGAATCACTACTAAAAATAAATTCTCTATTTCTTCATACAAAAACTCCTTAGTTCCACACAACATTATATTTTTTTCACTCATGCTTGTACCTCCACAACTTCATGTTGTTTCTAATTCATTTTCCAGCATTGGAGTGAGCTTGTACTGTTGTCCATCTTTCCTAAACTCATATGTGTTTTCTCGACCAGAATGGTAAATTTGTCTGTAAAACAACCATGGTCTTCCAAGAATTATGTGGCATGCAACCACATCAAACAATACTTTCTCTTGAAGGCTTCCAATTTGAAAATTTAATAAGCATTGTTCAGTGACAACCACCTATTGTCCCTTCTATAACCACGAGACTATGTAAGGAGTTGGATGGGCCAAACTTTTGAGTTTAATATTTTACATGACTTTAGTGGACACTAAATTTTTTTTACTTCCACCATCTATGAACAAGTTATAGCCTATCCTTAGACTTTACATTTATTTTTAAAAACCTTCCTTGTTTTTTCTAGTTTGTCTGCTACCTTATTCTCAAGCTTGAGCGACACCTTGTGAAACATCAATTTTTCTCCCTATTCTTGGAGAATTTATTCAAAGGCTTCCTTTATCTCTATATCTTCACTAATTAAAAAATCATAAGATCAATAACATTAGGATCCTGAGATTTTGTAGTGATCCCTTTTTCACTTTTTCTTTGTTAGGTCGAAAAGTACAATCACATTTTATCCAACAATAGAAGCTTTATTGCCTTGTGTAATTTGTGCTCTGGATTCACCTCTTCTCCCTGAATTTTGTCCTTCCATAAGCTCATAATTCTTATGTCCTTCCACTCCACAATGATAACAGGTAATTACATACTTTCCCTTTCCTCTTCCACTTCCAACATTGTTTCCTCCTCTACCACCTTGACCACTAGTATATTATTCTTCCTTTTCACTGCCTCTCATAGTCCATGTCTTGCCCCTACCTCTAGAACCTATTCCTCTACCTTTTTGTTATGTTTTCGTGTCCAAATTTTCTTATACTTTCAATGAAATGTAATAGGATTCATCAACAATATTGAATTTGTGTGTGCTCATTTCATCTTGAATCAAGTATTTCAGTCCATTTACATATCTTGTAACTCTTTGGAATTTTGGTTCTTTTATACCTGAACAATGGTGACAGTCTAAAAGACTCTTCGATGTACTCATGAACATAGGTTTCCTTTTGTCTTAGGTTTTGTACTTTTCTATACAAATTCTGTCGGTAATCAATAGGAATAAATTTCTCCTTGATCTCCATTATCATGTTATTCCAAGTCTTAATTATAGTGCAGCATGACCCTTCAACTTCGTCATGGAAAATCTCATCCAATCTGGATCCTGAACATTTTCATACTCGTAGTATCTTTCGAGTTCTCCAATATAATCGATGAGCACATCAACTCTCTGATTATCATCATAATAGGAAACTTCAACTATTGCATTTTCTCTATTACTCAAGTATGGAATCAACCTTGTTGTTGGGTATCTCTCCTCAACATCTTATTCTTCATTTGTTTCTTGTTCTGGCTCTGAATCTATTCCTACACCTTCATTCCTTCTATGTACCAACTCTTCTATCCTACATCTCAATTCTTCGAGCTCTCAATTTCTTGCACCTCCTTGTCCTGCTCCTCTTCTCCTCAGTGGAATATTTACAAGTTGTAAATGTCTCACCAACATTCATATACCTCAACCTAGGTTTTGTGTCCTAACTCGTACCTTCACCACTCTTTCCAAACAACCACCAAACAAATTTTTTTGGTACCGTGTTACTCAAGGAAAATCAAGGTGAGCATATCATAAAAAAGCCTCACTCTGATTCCACTTGGTGCAGTACAAAGTATTGTAGTTTCCACACACAAAATAAAGAAACAAAACTACTGATACATAATGCACAACTCCAATCATTTGTATTTGGCTATTGTACTAAATTAATTCAACTAACTAGATTGCAGAGTACAAATAGAGAGTTATGTAGAACCAACCACAAGAATTCAAACCATAATTCAAATATGTGTATTAATTCAAAATATGCTGCTACATGTAATAGCTCAAGGATCATAATTGATCCCTCGAAGTGTTTACAATTTATATGACGTAGCAAAGTAATACCCCACAGTAGCCAGAAACATCTTCTCCAAATCACGTAGCAACCAAAATCCCATTTTCTCCTTTATTCTCGTAATTTATTCCCCACATTGTTGACCTCCTCGCATTCTAGAACTAAAACAATTTGATTTCCCATGATGTTCATTTCTTTTCATTTCAAAACTGAAATGATTTAATTCCTCGCAATTACTTGGACAAACAAAAAATTTATGACTTACATCTCGTTCTCGGAGCATGTCTAGCAGTAGTAGCTTTCATTTTCTATTTTTTAACATGAACAATACATATTAATGGTTGTATCATACATTTCATGCACCCTCCCACTAAGTGCATTAACCACTTTATTTTCTTTTCCCTTGATGTGCTTGACATCAAAGTCATATTTGTTGAGGAATTCTAGCCATCTAGTTTGTCTAAAATTTAATGTTGGATACTAAAACAAGATTTTCAAACCATTATGGTCTATCCTTAGCTCAAATTTTCTATGCATGAAATAGTTCCTCCACATTTGCAATGCATGAGCAATAGTTATGAACTCCAAGACGCAGGTAGCATAATTTTCTTCATCCTCTTTGATGTTTTGGATTCATAGAAAATGACATTTCCATTTTGGGTAAGCACTCCACCAAATCCTTCATTGAATGCATTTATGCACACAACAAACCCCTTATGGATAAGATATATTTTAAATAGGTGCATTGATTAAGTGAATTGTTGAAATGTTGTAAATTTTCTTAGTATTTTAAAGTCCATTAAAATTATATTTCTTCTCTTACAATGAAGTAATTGGATGAATAATCTTGGCGAAACCTTCAATGTATCTCTTTTATTAACCAACTAAACCCATAATTCACCTCAGCTCCAAAATATGCTTTGGCTTGGGCTATCCTTTGATTTCCTTAATCTTCTTTGAATCCATTGCTACTCCCTATTATGAGATAATGTAGCTCAAATAGTGGATTTACCTTTGGTAGACAACACACTTACTTGGCATACAATTGGCACTCTCTTAACACTTTTAGCACCATGCTCAAGTGTCACTCAATCTCCTATGTTTCTTGGAGTATATAAGAATATCATCCAATATAAAAATTGAACATTCCATTCATTAATAACAAATTTGTCTAGGTAACCTCCAAACACTACACTCATTAGACACATAAAATTAGCTGGTTCAATTTCAACCCAAACGACACTACTACAAACTCACAATGACCATACCTTGTCTAGAAGGTTTTCCTGCTAGTATATCCTTCTTTGATTCACACTTGATGATAACTTAACCTCAAATTAATCTTGGAAAATATCCTTACTCCTTTTACTTGATCAAAAGGATCAGTGATCCTTAGAAAATTATATTATTATTTATATTAAATTTATTTGATTGTCTAAAATCAATACAAAACCTCATATTCCAATCTTTTTTCTTCAGAAAAAGCATTGGGGAACTCCAAGGTGAGACACTTGGGTGTATGGACTCGTTCTTAAATAATTCTTCTAGATATGTATATAGGGAGTCTTGGGCATCAAGTCAATAAGGAATTCAATGTCTCTCTTTGATGGAAATCCTAGAAATTCCACGAACACAACTTTATCTTCTTTTAGGATTGGATAATCTTCAAAACTTGGCACCTTATCCTTGGTTGTCTCTTCCATATTTTCTACATGTATGTGGAACCCTTTTTCTAAGAATTATTTTCATTTGCAATGCTAAAATATCCCTAATGGATATAGGGCTTGAATACCTTAGACTATTCTTAAATTCCCTTCTTCATAGAGACATGTAAAAAAATTATTATAGAAATCTAGAACAATGTTATTCTTGCCCATTTAATCTATATCAATCAAGAAATAATATGAACCAAGCAATACGATATTCAAATATGCCCCTTTATGTTTATTGGATAATCCCTATCAAACTATTGATTTTTCTCTTGGTTCTAGTGGCTAGCTAAACCAATAAATATTTTTCATGCTTCCATCTCTTCAATATAAATCTTTCAACTAGATTAGGATCTATATAGCTATGACTAGTACTAAAATTAATTAAAATAGATATTGGTTGATTATCAATCTTAAACATAGTTAACAACGTAACAAAACATTTATTGAGTTTCCAATTTTTTAGAGGTCACATTTAGTGACTATTTTTACCACCGTTTCAAAAAATGGTGCTATTGGTAATACCCTCTTTATTTTAGGATTAAAATTACAAAAATTTGTAACTATCGTACATAAAGTTGTAAACAAACATGTTAAAACCAACTATTGAAAAAAATGTTTTACTACTAGCATTAACTCTCTTTTTTTGAGGTTAAAATTAAAACATGATTGAAATTCAGGTCTCGATAACTAGTATAGTTCCCCAAAAAAGGTCTTAGAATTGACCTTTGAAACTAATAGTAATTCTAGGACTAGCAACCTCTTTTCTTCAAGGTTAACATTTCAATACCATTAAACAATTTTCTATATTTTTATTAACTCTAATCTTAACTCTTATTGCTAACTGGACCAACGAGAACTTTTTATTTCTTAAGAGAATAGGACTCAACAATTTAAGGTAAAATGTAACTATGACTAGATCCTAGGTCAATTAAAACAAATACAACATGTTTAGCTATCTTACCATCAACTTTTAATATTGATGTTTGATGCTCTACTTATCTGTCTTCCAATGCAATGTATATTATTTGTGCATATTCTTTATGACATCATCCATTGTTGCAACTTCTTTCACATGGTAAACAGATAGTATTTTCCTACCTATGAGGATAGTCCTTTGGTAAATGTTCTTCTCCACATACCCAACATTTTAGAGGTCCTTTCCATGACTGTCTTGGCTTCCCAAGTGCTACTTTGCTTATTTGACTTCACCTTGAGTTTGAAAGTTCTATTGCAAGCTACTATTTTTTGTGTAATTTTATTTAAATTTTTTGATTGATTTCTTTTATAAGGAGGCTTAAATCCTTTATTTCTATGTTTAAAATTCTTGTTTATCTTTCCTTTCCAAATATATTGATTTATGGCTTATTTATGTTTTTTACATAATGATATTTATCCGTCTTGTTATTCCATCAAGAGTCTTATGTTCATCAAACTTAATTTTGTTTTTGAATGACTAAGGAAATACACTCAGAAAGCACTGAATTTTCACTTTCTCATATTTTATACATAGAACATATATTAACATCTCCACAAACTCATTTTCTTAGTCTTCCATAGTTAATTGACATAATTGCATTTCATGAAATTTATTAATTTTTCTTTCATAATACCTCTTTGAAAGATATTTTTGACTAACATACTTTTTAAATTGCTTACAAGTGATTTCCTTCTCATTGATCTCCTTTATATTCTTGTGATTTTCCCACCAAACAAATGATTTTTTGTTTAGGTTATAAATGACTACTCTAGCTCTCATGTTTCCAGAATAATCATGTACTTGAAAATACTTCTTCATTCCCAAAAGCTAATCTTTAGCTTCTTCCCTATATTTCACCTCACCATTGATGGTAGGTGGTTTTATCTTCCTAAACTCTTCCTATAATATATGTTTATAAATTTTATTATTCTTATGATACATGGAAGAAGAATTATATTTACTGCCAGTGTAATCATCAAAAGTAGTTGTTTTTTGGCTTGAAGCATCTAATGATTTGTTAATATCCACGCTAGGGATTTAAGCCTTATCATTGCAAGAACTCTTTCTTGAAAGGATTTCACTGTTTTTACTCATTTTTTGTCGTTAACACATGATATTTTGCATTCCAGTCAAGCTTTGTAGTAGCGTAGCATTAGCTTCAATATCATTTTTGTTGTCTTCTTTGTAACTTTGAAGTTTAATTTTTGAACTTCTCATAGTCTCTACCACATATAGAGGATTATATATAAGGAATTCCACATTTCTTCTTTTATTTATTTCGATTTCATGATCACCTCTTTCAGGATTCTTAAACTCGTGATATTGTGCTTCATGGGCCTCATATTCATGGTGTTGTGGGGAATCTCCCACAATGTCACTTCCTTTATTTCTTTTTCTCTCACTCTCTCTTGAGGAAAAAGTAGGTTAAAGTGTTAGATTCTTATTTTAAACAAACACAATAATAATCCCTTTATCATTTTTACTTTAATCCATACAACTCTTAGTGTTGTAACAATGGCTCTAATACAAATTATAACATATCCATTTATTAAACTTTAAAATCTTACCAATTTAACCAAATACAAGATAAGGAATGATAATTAGCAACACTTGATATGTAATTTTTTTATCATGTCTCATTGTTTGTTTACATTCCAACCCTTTTATCTTCTCTAAAATATGGTTATTAAAGTTCCCCTTGTTTAAAATTACTTTAAACTTCTTATTTAATATTATCATCGTGTTCTACTCATTGAGTGCTTTCCATTGACATAAATTTCATCAAATTTTGAGTTATGAACACAAAGTTATGGCCATGAGAAGTTTCATTGGTTTATTCCACATCAATATCTTACATGTGGCTTACACGTGACAACCCTTCCATGTATCCTTACTACATATTTCCATGTCCTATAACACATGGTTAGCACATGGTTTTTTTCTATATGTCACCACCACATTGTGCCACCTCAATAGGGTGGACAAATCGACTACCTAAACATATTTAGATCTAGAAAAATCCCAAAATGGCTAGTCTACAAAAAAATTGGATCTTCAGATTAACATAAACTAGATCTGATTTCTAATAGATTATGGTAGTACTTGATGTTAATGACAATTTACATTATCCAATCCAAATTCTATCAAAGGCATCTAAATCCAGGAAAATATTTAAAGGAACACTTTTATTAAAATCCATATTTTAGGATTTCTAGATTTGTTAGAAGATGAGAATAATTTGTGGTAATGATTAATGACAAAATTCAATCCAGATTATATCATGTACATCAAGATATGGAAAAATAAATAATGACTCCTTTTACCAAAAATATGGTTTTCCAAATCTCACACCTCCTTGTCGTGAGGGCACCATGTCATCATGCCACTATGGAATGCTACATCACCTTGCCATGTCAATATTCCATGTCATCCTAATTTTTCCTTTGTACCACGTCATCCTAACACATAATCATGCCACATAATACTACAAATTATGTGGTTTTGCATGTATTTATGTGATCTTGTTTGTTGGTATCTAGATTTGGGTTTTTTATATTATTCATTTCTCAAATTTTTGGATTTATGGAATTTAGTATTTATTAATGGATGATCTCTGGATGTTTATATTCTATCATTAGAAAGGAAGGAACTTAGTAACTAATAGAGGGGCATTATTTTTGGGATTCCAAATTTAATGGATATCTAGATTTTATAATATGTTTAAAAAAATGCATGGTAACTCATTGAAAGGTATTTGATGGTTTCTAGATCATCCAATTATATATATTCTATTATGATGGGTAATTGATGACGATCGTAGTGATTGTCAGAACCAAAACTAGAATAGAACTTCTGTCCATCACCTCTCCTATCTAGATTATCCAAGAGCCTTCCATCTCATATCATGTCATCCTTATCCGACTTGTGCCCACCATGAGACCTACCACTATATGCCACATTAGTTTTTTCCTCCTGCCCACGGCTAATCTGAAGTGGTCCCTATCTCTACAATTCTGAAAAAATATAAAGGATTACCGTATTAACTTCTTCTTGTTTCTCCTGTACCTAAATGATTTTGTCATTATATTCCTGGCAACACCTTATTTCTTCCTTCAGACTTCTCAATGTGCCTGCTAAGTCAGAAGAATGCCCAACACCAATTTGCTCATCTGATCCATAGGGAGAGTCTCATGAATTGTAGTCTACCATCTTGCTAGTCATCTTTTATCTCTTTCCTGAAAGTAAACCATGTCAGATAAAACCAAAACATAACATAATCAACATAACTCAGTATAGTTCAGGGGAGGATATCTCATCTGTAAGATCATCCAGATTAGCATGATACATGTATAATCATAATCACATCAACATATAACATCAGTTTAACCATTATCCAGTTATCAATGCCTAATCATAGCAACCACATACCATGACCCTAGGCATGAAAACTACACCCATATCAATGTATGCATAAAAATATATAAGTATTGACATGCATAACCAATGCATAACCGACATACACTCATGATGACCACATCCAACAACACACCATCCACTTTCACATGGCGACATAAATGCAACATGACCAACACCATGCATACACAACAAATACATAGACCATAGGCATAAAGAACACATATATGCAACTGAAATGAATGCATGACCAACACACTGCCTATCTAGTCCAAGGAGTGAACCATACTCTAATACCACTCTGTAACACCCTCCTCCCACATTTATCCAAGTTAATTGGTTTGTTAGGTTAAACATGTGATGAGAGGCTACTATTATGTGATTCAACTCCCAATGTACAGTTAAGGAAGTGAAAGCAATGAAACAAAACCATTCTGACCTTCCACACATGCTACAAAACCTTTAGGAGCCAACCAACCCTTCAAGGTGACCAACCCCTGAGGAAAATTGACATTTCACTGATCTGGACCCTGATTCGCTCCCATGACAAGCCATGCATGTAGATGAGGCCTTCCAGTCGCTCCCACAGCATGGGCATGCCAGCGATTGTGGGCTTTTTCAGGTAGTTCTTAGCCAGTGACCCTGTATTCTATGCCACATTTTCAAGGCCAGGACTCACGCCACTTCCGAGAACTTCATGAAACCTTAAGAAATGATAAATGGCATTGAGACAAAGGTACTATGCAACACTTGATCAATGAATTGAATAGACCCCTACTAGCCATGACAAGAATTTCGTCAAACATGTCACAACTATGAAATCTACACGTCATAACATCATATGTGAGCATAGGGGTCTCATACTTATCTAGTATTTGTAAAGAATCATTGTTGCCTTATCCCAATAGTTGCATTATCATCTATTAGGTAATATATTCATTGTACTTTCAACCACTAATAAAAACATGATGGAAACCATACATCAAGTCTGTCATAAAACATACTCATAACTAGCATATAACCAACAGAAATACAAGGATATAACAGCCATAAAATCCACATATAAGCCAATACGTCTACACATGATATACCAAGGACAAAGAGCTCTTACTAATGAATACAAAAGCCAACTAGCTATGGGACTTCCACGAACCACCTAACCATAGATTGGCTGAACGAAATATTTCTTTCATCTAGTCACCCCCATGTCATATTTCAAGCATGAATGTGGAACTCAAAACCAAACCAAACCAAACCAGGTTTCCAAAGGATTCACTGCAATCCCCATCGAATCACTAGGCCCTACAAAATCATGGATGCCACCGGATTTCTCCACCTACACCGTCAGCAATTTTCCTGTCTCCTAGTCTCTAGGCTTTACAACCATACAGTGGTCGAGGATTCCTAGGCCTAATCAAGACTCCATCCTCCAGGATTTACAGTATATCCCACCATTCACTAGCCAAGGATTCCTAGGCATGATCGAGTGCACACACCTCTAGGATTTACCATTTATCCTTCCATACATTGGTTGAGGATTCCTAGGCCCATTGAGGCACACAAAATCTGGATTTACCGCAATCCTAGTTTGGTTCAAGGATTCCTAGGCCATGTGTTCTTTCTTTCAGAGACCACCTCACTCGGTTTGAAACCATCTAGGAATCCATATCAACCAAATACAAGAGAAGCCATCACACCATGGATATTCCAAAATGGAAAGGAAAGGTTGAAGAATATTTTCACGCTAGGAAAAACCATGCGAACCAAAACAAGAGAACCAAATACACACATGCATGTACCATGCATGTCAAATATAGCAAGGAAATAACACATGCAAATTGATACCTACAAATAATCTCATTGTAGCTACTTTATTCTGCTCTCCTTGATTAATCTTTGCTTCCTCTTTTCCTTCTTTTCTTTCCTTGATCCAAAGTTGAAGTGATCCCATAAAACTCTAAGTGTACAAGAGTGTGTGAGAGAAAGAATAGAGAGAGAGAGCTCCAAAAATGAACTCACAAAAAGGTACCAACTGATCCTCAGAAGCTTTATTATTAATGAGGCCTTTATTTTCTTCAATTTCCACTATTTTTCCTTAATTTTCCTCCTTGCGTGCAACATGTGACATTTCACCTTCCATTTATCCTAATCTCCTTTATTTTCAAAAATAAAATGCTAATTAATGCCTTATGCCTTTCCAAAGCCTTTTCCATTGCCTTTGTCAATTTCCAATTTCCTTAGCCAAAATAAACCAAATGGACACCCACACTAGGACGTTTTTCCCAACATTCATCTTGGAATATGTGTCCCATGACCTTGGTTATTATTTTTTCTTTATTAACTTTATTTACATGGAATTTTGATGAGGGTTGCTATAGAAGATAACTAAATTTTATGAAGCTAGGGTTTGATGTATATATCAAGCAAAATAATATTTTATTAAGCAAAGATTATATTGCAGTTTGTCATTGCACTGATATTGAGAACATGTGGATCCAATATGGAAATTGTGAAATGTGGTCTGTTGTGGTGAATTTAAGGGTGCCAGGGTGGTGCAAGGAAAGAGAGTGAATTTTCCTTCAGATTGGAGCCTGAGGAAACTTCAGCATGGTAGGGTGGTGCTAGGGTAGGTTAATTCCTATACAGGGTTTTCGATCATCCTTTCAAACGTAGTTGATAAAACCAGGGCATTGGAGCATCCTTCCATTTGGGGCTGGTAAATTAGGGCATTGGAGCATCCTTCTAGTTGGAGCTAGTAAATCAAGGAGTTAGAGCTTCCTTTAGGTTGGAGCCTCCTTAAGTTGATGTTGAGAATCTTGGAAATTGTAGCTTCCTATTGATGTAAATTTTAAGGACCTATATTAAGAAGTGTTTAGTTCTTTTTCTCTTGGAAGGCTTTCCACCTAAAAATCATGTTTATGTTGTCTTTGATATTGTGCATTATTGAATGGTGTTGTTGATTTATGTTTTAATGTGATGCTAATGTTAATTAGTACTCTGAAGATTAAAAAATAAATAATTGAAGTGAAATATTGATTCACCCCCCTCTCGGTATTTCCAACATTATCCATGCCAAAATGTCCACCCAAGCCTCCACCATGTAGCTCCTTAATAAGATTCATCCTCAGTGGCCCTTAAGGAATGCACATTTTCTAGTTTTTAAATAAAAATCCTTCTTGGATATGGTATTCTAAGAACATGGTTTTGTCCACACTTCTAGGTGCTTTACAATTTTTCCAAGCTTCTCCAAAAATTGTATCATCCGCATACAATCCCTTCATGCTTTCTAAACTCACAAATTCTACTAACAAAGTGTTGTGTAGAAACACTCTCCTACTCAAAGCATCTACAACTTTGATTGACTTTCTAGATCTATGATTTAAAACAAATGTGTAAATTTGCAAGAATTCAACCCATTTAAAATGTCTTTGATTTAACTTACCTTGACTATTGATGTATTGCAATGCCTTGTGATAAGTAAACAAGAACATTTCTTTGGGAAGCAAATAGTGTCTCCACTTCTCCAAAGCTTGCACAGTAGTGTAGAATTCTCGATCATATGCATAATACTTCTTCTTAGAAAATTCAACTTTTCACTGAAGAATGTTACTAATTTAGGCTTATTGACTTAAAACTACCCCAATCGTTGTCCTGCTTGCATCATAGTCAACTTAGAATACCTTATTAAATTTTGGAAGGTCCAAAATATGTTTCTCTATAACCTTCATGTTCATATCTGCAAATGCTTTCATCTCTATTGCTTTCCATTTTAAATTTCCCTTTTTCATGCATTCGGTAAGAGGTGCACAAATCTGACTGAAATTCCTACTGAATTTCTGGTAGAAAATTTCCAATCCATGGAAGCTTCTCACCTCAAAAGTAGACTGAGGTGTTGGCCAATCCAAGATAGCTTTCACGTTTTCAGAATTCATCTTCAAAACCTCGTTGAAAATCACAAATCCTAAGTGCACTAACTCATTTTGCAAAAATGTACATTTCTTCAAGTTGATCAACAACTTCTCCTCCTTCAATCGTTGTGACACTTACATGTTCCAAGTGCTTCTCCTTGTCTTTGTGGAAAATTAAAATGTCATCCAAGCACACTACATTTTTTTCCCAAGAATGGTTTCAAGGCCTCATTCATGAGCCTCATTAATGTGCTAGGGGAATTAGTTAGCCCAAATGGCATAACTGACCATTCAAGCAATCCATCCTTTATTTTGAAAGAAGTCTTCCACTCATCACCTTCCCTTATCTAGATTTTATGATAACAACTCTTCAAAAATATTTTTGTGATGTATGCATCCCCACTTAAAAATTCCATAATATCATCCACCCTTGGCAAAGGAAATTGGTACTTGAAGGTTATTGTAACAGCCTTAGTCAAAATCCCATGTAAATAAAGTTAATAAAGGAAAAATAAAAACCAAGGTCATGGGAAACACCAAGTTTGATACTTAGCCAATTTTACCATTGACCACACCTTCGTGTGTTAACCAAAGTTCCTTGCCCGAGCTGGGCGGGCGCGCCCTTACGCGAGCTGCTAACCGCTCCTCAACCGAACTTCGTTCCAACAGGATGACGACCTACCCGAGTCACCCTTCACACTTTCGCATGGTGGGTGGGCGACCTACTCAAGTCATTTGAAGACACCTCCACATTTTCTCTTACATGACGGGTGGGCGACCAACCTGAGTCTCCACCCACGCCTTCACCCGAACAGTGGGCGACCTCCTACCCACGCCTTCACCACATACAACTCTTGTGCGATATCACCGTGCAACCTTGCCCAAGGATGGGTGCATAGAGCTGCACGTCCTCTTGTCGTGGCTTCACCTTACTTCGCACTTCTCCTTGTATCTGTAGATGAGCATTCAAATGATGCCTCTCCAAGCTTCAAACTTCACTTTACTTATATCGTGTGTCGGGAAAGTTGCGCTGCCCAAGCCAACTTGCCAATGCACTACACACCATCATAAATCGCCCTCCGATTATGGTTGGCCTTCGATCAATCGCCATCATATGTAGGTCGGCCCGTGGGTGTGTCCATACGCTCCCCATGCCATATAAACATCATTGCTTCACTTCCTCATGCGCATTATTAACACGTCCTTCGCACATTTCTATCCAAGCTCGCACTTCATTCATGACTTCAACTCATTTTCTCACCAAATCAAGTCACACTTCGTGTCGGTGGTTGTGCCAATGACCATAGGTCCTTACACCTTGCCTTCCACGGTTGAATATCTTTTCTAAAAATAAATTGATCAGATCTTCAAACCTCTTTAATGATAATGATAAATAAAATTGGAATTTGATATTTGATATCCTCCTCTATATTCCCAATAAAAACAATTGATCATATCTTCATAAATATATAAGCATATCTGCTTTAAAGTCCACAATCTCCATTGAAATATGGAATATATACAGATTCTCTTCACATAACGTATGAACGTTTACCAAAAATGGTGT